>CAHIKZ030000914.1:557500-612500 GCA_903632075.3 Acanthosepion pharaonis | reverse complement strand
AGCAGATTGTTAGTTTAGCTCTGAAAGAGCATGCTTCTCAATGTTTCTACTCTCACTGCTCCATTAGTATAGCCTTGTGCCAGATTTTATTTAAACAAGTTAATTTAATGACAAAAGCAAATTCTAATAATAAATATTTAATGTTTGTAACTTTCTTTGCTTTAAATGGGATTTTAAAAATATCCATAAAACTACCAATTGAGGCTAATTCTGAGGCATATTAAATCATTTGTCCAGTCAAAATGTATTCATAATTTTACTATTAAGGGCAAGCAAACATAGAAATAAAAAAAAAAAAAAAAAGTTATTATGATGTCAGCTTTTCTGGTGTCATGATTTAGTCCTATGATATTAAAGGTCCTAATTTTAGCCTAAGGACTTCCTCTGGCAGATGTCATAACAATTTTAAATAACAAACAAAAACAATTAGCAGATTAGCTTGAAGTATTGTTTGTTGTTCTTTTTCATATTAATTATATAAAAAAATTATATAAAAAAAAAATGGCAAATCGTCTTTATTAAATCATCTTTATTTTAAGCCTGATTTTTATTAATGTTTTTTATATGGGTCTGTATGTGATACTATTTGTCATCACGGTAAAACAGAAAAAGTTTTGGTAAAACATTGGAAAGTTTTCTTATGGATAGGAGCGATATACTAAAAGACTTTGGAACAAGAAGGGTTAATACCTAAAGTTCATGGGAAAGGTTGATGATTTAATTCACATATAGATGACACCTGGAATTAGTGTGTCATGGGTTTGAACAATGGAAAATGACCTAGACTTAGAGGGCAAAGATGATTGATATGTCTTCTACACAGCTGAAAATGCAAGCTGTAAAGTGAAAACTTCATTTTCGTAAATAATGAATTTGGAGTTGATTTCTCCTGGTCGAAAGTTGAATTGCAATACCAGGAGGGGGTGGATAAGCCACCCATGCTCACTGAGAAGATTTAGTGAGAGGTAATAATATGAGAGAGTGGAAGAAGGGAATTCCCCAGAACTATGAAGTAAGCTGACAACAAAGAGGATTTACTGAAATCCCCTTATGCACCATGCCCTGTGCCAGTTTGTGCAAATGTCAATAAATACGAATGTGCAAAGTGAATTTGTCAGATTGAGATGGAAACGGAGACAGGAGAGAGACTGCAGAGAGTTCATCCCAGCCACTGGTCATAATACACACCACATGATTGCCTGCCAAAGAGAACCCACCAGCTTCAGCCTTGTGCCGAACTTTACCAAAACCACAAACCAAACTTTACCAAGTCAACAGTAATATCACTTCTGATTTAGATGTGGGTTGGGATGATAATTAATTGCATGTGACCTCTGATATAACCAATTGTTGTACAAAGGACTGATATAAAAACAGTATTTACTTTTGTTCAATTTATTCAAGTGTTATTTTTTTCCCCAGTCCAGCACAAAGATACCTGTAACAATTCAGTCTTGGCTGCCTTATGATCAAACTTAAATCACAACGTGGGATAGGGCAGGTCTGAGATCAAAGCGATCTTTATCGATCAGCTGCTGTGTTAGAAGTCTTGGACAGCCAGGGAGGGTGTTGAGGATTACATGTATAATAAACAATAAAAAAAACATTTTTATGTGAATTTTATTATTTACTCTTCTCAGGACTTATAAAACTTTAAGATAACAACTGCAAAGATTTTATATGGTTTTGTAATAGTTTTTGAACTCCTGACTCTGGAAAAGGCATAAAGGAAGTAGATAATAAAATTCAAAGGATCTGAAGTAGAATGTTTAAATGACATACAGAAAATTTTTCCTACTAATGAAAAACAATCTCTCAGGTTTATTTTATGTATTATAGCACAAAGAAAGTGGATAATCCATACTATAGATATTAAAGCTGCATTTTTGCAGGGGCAGACAATCCACAAGAGAAGTATACCTTTGACCACCAAAAGATGCTGATGTGAAAAAAATCTGGCTCTTGAATAAATGTGTTTATGAATTGGTAGAGGCATCCTTGAAATGATATGAAAAAGTGGAATACACTTTTGTGAAGATACTTAGTTGTAATGTATTTAAAGTAGATCCAGCTGTATTTTTCTGGCATGATTCACAAGATTTAATAGGAATTTTAGTTGTAAATATGGATGACTTTTTTTCAGTAGGGACTGAGTCCTTTGAGAAAAATTCTCCCTGTTGGAAAAGCTTGATTCCTTCAAATATTTAGATTTATGTTTATCACAGGATGGTGATTGTATTACTTTAAACCATAGATAGGCATAGAATGAGAGATTCACTTTTATCTTCCACAGAAAAGTCTATATTAAGATAAAAAATTGGGCAGTTGTTCTGGCTTGCTACACAAACCTGTCCTGATATTGCATTTGATGTAATTTAAAGGACTTAAATTTAGTCATGACACAAGGACTCATAAATGAAGCTTTCTTTTAATAAAGACTTTAAAGTTTTTTTTGCTTGTGAATGGTTGAAATGTGTTAATATTCATTTTATATAGAATACAATGCAGAGATTTTATTAAAATCTGATAAAACTTATTAAAAGTGGTTGAACTAAAATGTTTAAATAAAAATAAATTTGTGATTTTTATAAAAATTACAATAAAATTTAATTAATTTGTTTTTGCATTTTAAATTTGTAAATTTATTTCTCAAAAATTTTAATGGTGTTTTTATTTAAAAAAAAAATATTTTGATTTCAGGACAGTTTAAAATTTTTGAGAGATGGCTCCACAACAATAATGAAAGTTAGTCTGGATTCTTGAAATTATTAATGAAAAATACTTTCAGAATTGAAATATCTTAAAATTCTTCTAAAGAATTATATTGTAGTTGTCAGTATTTTTTAAACTTTAAAGAATGCTGTATATTCATACATGGTTAGATGTTATGCTGGCCAATGTTTCAACAATAAAATTGATATTAACCAACTGATATTGGTCAAATTTTCAAAATATATTTATACTAGCTTAAAAGCCATCCTATCATGCAGCATTTAAGCTAGCTCCTGCAGAGGAATCTTGATTGGGCTTGTTCACGAGTTTGAGAGTTCCTAAGTCTTTGGTTCTTTTGATTGTAATCTGGTCCTCTGTTGGCAGAGATTTCTTTTTGCAAGGCATACTGCTGCCATATATGACAGGCAACAATAAACTACAGAAGAACTCAAAATTGATTGCTGCATTTAAGTATTGCATTAATATTTAAGCTTACCTTTTTAAAAGTTCAACAATAATTCTTCTGTTGCCACTTAATTTAAAGATGATTTGATGTACAATTATTTTTATTTCAAGGGTGACTTTTTCTGGATTTTCTGATTAATTTCATTTATTCCCAAATTTGATTCCAAGTTATAAAAATTGTTATTGTACAAAAAAATTTGCTGCAAAAAATCATGTAAAAATTTGCCAAAAACAGTCACAGTAATGAAAACTTGGGAATCCAAAATTTCAGGATTGCAGGTCTGGATCTGGCCTAGATTGTTTTTAATTTGCTCATGAACTCAGCCTGAAATCAAAATGGTATATGTTGGGCTATGGCCTCTAGGAGTAAAGTTGAAAAAGTCTGACACACTGACATTCATATTTATTTATATAGATGAGCAAAATATATTGTGTGTTTCAGCTTAACTATTCTTATTAAAAATATTTAATTTATTTTGTTTTATTTTTGTTTTTTGCTAGTGTCAGATTTTATTGTGCAAACAAAGTACAACATAAATTTTATCTATGAATAAATCCAAATGATGCAAGCCACAGAAATACATATTTCATTAACAGTCTTCCATTTACCAAAATAAATTATTATTTTAATATTTTCTGTTACTCTGAGCTTCTTGACATTCTTTAACTTTCATCAGTCTTTCATTCATTGATTTTAATTGTTTGGTTTTCACTTTAATATTATTTGCTGTAGTTTTGCTAGAGTTAGAATGAAAGCAATGATGCCATACTCTGAATCCATCATAATAATTCAGGATGTGGAATTAGTAAATACCAAACACTTCAAATACCTCTGTCTATGGATCAGTTACAACAAATTTAGTATTGAAGATAAGGAAATTAAATATATAATAGACTGCACTAGATGTAGTTGCACTTATCATTGCAAATTAATATGAAAAGTCCAGTCATGTTCTTAAATTGCCTCATCAGATTGAAACTTTCATATGGATGTCATGCATGTTGCTAAACCTGTTCAGAAATATCTACACTGTCAACTGAATACAACTGCTGTCTAAAATCAATGGTTAAAAATGGCTTTGAATGAGTGAAATATGTGGATCTTGGCAAAGATCATCCTTCCTTTAAACCTTGTAGACTGGAGCTATACACAAAGAATTGTACCAGATAACAGAAACCACATTACTTGAGGACCTTCAATAGAAGCAACAGCTAAAATGGATATCACATGGAACTTGAAGAGAAAATAATGCCATAATCAAGATGTTGACATTCCATACTACTTCAAACAAAAGTCAAGGAAGGAAGCCCCCATCAATACTGGAAAGAGTAATAAACAGCTTCTAGACTTGAGAAACCTATTTTCCTGAAAAATTGTTTTAAGAGAAAGATTTTATAAATTTCAACTAGAAGCACCACTGATTGCTTGATCAATGAATGGCTAATATTACTATTAGATTGTAATTACTTTCCGGAGATGAACTTTGCTTGAATATTTTTTCCACTCTCATATACATCTCTTTTAATGATACATTAAAAGTTTTCTGTCACATTAATATCTGGAGAGCCAAGGGACCATTGCATTAATTTTGTGTCTTTGCAACATTTGTTTTTGACAAGTTGGGTAATGGTCAACTTTGCAAAATGTGAAAGAGCATTATCTTGCATTTTTTTTATATATATATATATATATATATATATATAACTTTATCTTTTTTGATTTTGACCTGTACCACTCAAAATAAATGTCTGCTACAAAACTTAATAATTCTTTGCATTTACATTGATTCTATGATTAACTTAGAAGGGACCATCTATTTTACTGCCTACAGTACTAGGTTGAAACATTAATATACCTCTCCTTGTGTTGGTTAACTATTTCCAAGAAGGACATAACCTCTAACCCAGTCATCAGTCCCATACAATGTATCTCTACATCCTTCACTAAAAATTGCTTTGAGAAATTAGTTTTCATGTATTTTTTACAATGTTTCCTTCAAAGTGGCAATTTATCTGCTTTTATGTCTTTAATTATATTCTTCATCTTTTCTCTGTTTACATCAGCAGGAATAGCTTCTTCAAATATTTTCTTTATGGTTAATCTTTCTCAAATCTCTTTTTGTAATGTTTTTAAAGCTGTTTCATTATGCTAATTTCTTATGCTAATGTTTTCAGTTTATGTTTTGATTGTTTTATGATCTCTGTTCAGTTTTTTTGGCAATTTCCAATGTCATATTTTCAAGGACTTTATAATAACTTGTTTCTCTTATGAAGTTATCATTGGCACACCTGCATGCCATATTGTATATTAAGGTTATAATTTTTTCTTCCACCAGTTGTGTTTTTTACTTTGGTGAGGTACAGCATGGGACCACTTCTGAATATTGATCCAATGTTGTACAGGATTTTCTCAGCCACCCTCTATTATGTATGCTATAATGGTGTTGATAGTTTATTTTGATAATTTTTTTTTTTTTTTAACAAAGTTATCAAAAAATTTTCACACACTGTCAGAGCTAGCTCTATTATTTGAAATGTCCAGGTATAGTTTTATACTTTTACTACTACCTGGCTACTAAATTTGCTCAAAACCATCATGACATTCCAGTGATAATATATCCTTTTGTCAAGGTATTTGGCAGCAGCACAGGGCACAGGAAGAAGTTGGTTCATACTTTACCCAAGGGCGTCAGTGTTATGGTAATACATAGATCTGGTATGCATATACAAAAGAATATGGTGTATTAGGAAAATTTCTTTGAAGTGTTGACATCACAATAAAAAAGATTTTTTCCATACTAAATTTGTTTTAATTATTTTTCAAGATATTTTATTATTTGGTTGATTACAAAGCTGAGTGCAGACATTTATCTGAGACTCCCAATTAAAGAATAAAAAATTGTGAAAAGACTTCAAGTAAAGAACTGAAAGAATGAGGTCATAAAGAATGTTTTCTTTGTAAGTAGGATAAACAAAAATATAAAAGTAAAACATTTGGAATCTACTAAAGCTCAGCAAATTTATAGTAATTATCTCGGTCACATGCAGTTAAATCTTAGGTGCATGTAAAAGTTTACAGAACTTACCTTTTTGTTTTATTTTATTTTTTATTTTTAAATCAGGAACTAGAGGCATAGTAGTAGTAGATACATTAAAAACTAAAAAAAATTCTGATAACATTTACACATGCTTTATATGTGTATAAAGAATGGATGAGCTTCTTTATAGGAGCTAACACATACACGCATTAATAATAAATAAACATTTTTTTTTTCCCTCACTGGTAACAAAACTGAGTTTCATGCACAATGCAATTGTCAAGTACTGATTGAAAATATATATAATAATATATATATATATATATATATATATATATATATCTCAAAGTCAATTTTGAGCTTCAAAAATTTAAATGCATGTCAATCTTTTGTCTTAATTCTTGTTCTTTTATTGCCCTCTCTCCTTAATAGTCGATTTTTCTCATAGTCACACTCAGTAACCCCCTTGCATCATAGTGACTTTGTTGCCTTTGCTTCATGTGTAATGAAAAAAAAAAAAAAAACTCTCTCTCTCTCTCTCTCTCTGTATATATATATATATATATATATATATATATATATATATATATATAGAAAGAGAGAGAGGTGTGATCTCAATGGCAACCTTGAGGTGATGTATTATTTCTAAGAATTGGACATTTTGAATTTTTTGTAACAGATGATAAATTTAAGGTATCTTTTTGGATCTATTACTTTTATATACTGGCAGGTTATAATTTTAATAGCCTTGTCATCTTGTTTATAATTACAATGTATCTGACTACAATATTGCTTTTATTTTTTTTTTTCTAAATTTCTTTAAAGCTAATCTTCTTCGTCAACATGGTTTGGGAAATTATTGTTGATAAGTGTTTGTTTTATGTTGCTTAATTCTCTATAAAACAATGTGTTGGGAGAGGAAATCATTTTAGCACGATAAATCATGTTTTTTATAGCACCTATTTTATATCTGTGTGGACATTCGCTTTTATAATTAAGTAGACATGAATCTTTATGAGTGGATTTTTTATATATTGAAGTGATAAAATCATTATTAGCATCTACTAAAACATCCAGGAAAGGGTTTCTATTTTTAATGTTGTGTTCATAAGTGAATTGTACTACTGAATTACATTTTAATGTTTCTTTTATGCCTTTTAATTCATCTTTGTTTTCTGTTAATATGAAAATGTTGTCAATATATCAGGCATATATTGAAGGTTTGTTGAAATTATTAAAGACCTTGTTTTCTACATTATTCATGTAGAAATTAGATGAAGTAGGACTCATTGTTATGAAGAAGGTGATCTCATTGTTATGCCGTCAATTTGTGTAAATGTTACTATAGTGATCATAAAATGGTACTTGTGTAATGCAAGACAGTAGTAGTTTACTTAAAATATTTGGTTTAATTTTAGGAGGTGTGATCTTCGATCTTCTATGGTTTCTTTAACAGGAATCTTAGTAAACAGACTTTTAACATCTAAAAAGGCTAGGACACCATTGTTAGGTTTATTAGAACAAAATCATTGGTCGAACTAACACTATATTTATTAGATAAGTTATTGTTGGATCATTATAGATCTTTAGATAAGTTATATATATAGGAGTAGATATTTGAGAGATTATGAGACATAGTGGCGAGTTTGGTTTATGGATTTGAACATTTCCATCTAAATAGCCCGGATGATACTCACCCACAGTTTTGTTGAGTTTCATTGATCCTATTTCTGCATTATTAATTGTAATTAATCTGTTTATTTGTGGCTTAAGAAGATTAATGTTATTTTCCTTTACTTTCTTAAATTTGTCTGTATTATTCAGGATGGAATCAAGTTTTTTTGGGTTTTTTTTTTTTGTTATAGTCGGTCTTATTTAAAATGACAAAAATATTAAAATTATCAATCTTCCTAATTGTAATATTTTTGCTTCCTTTAAGTTCTTTATATGCTTTTTTTTTTAATTTTTTGTTTAAAAGTTGGCTGTCTCTTATATGGTTATTCCTAGTTTTTATGCTTTCTGCTTTGAGCAATATTTTTAATCCAGGCTGAGTTGTAATGAGTTTGTTGTTTTGCAATTCTAACATTTGTTTGTGTAATATTTTAATTTGTTTTTGCTATATTACCATCAAAAATGGAGTAAAGATGACAGTTTGTTCCAAGGTTGAGTAATTTCATTTGCTGTTTAGTGAGTTGTTAATTCGAATAATTAATAAAGCTGTCAGTAGAATTAGGGAGATATATTTTTCTCTTTATATGATTCATTTTTTTTTTTTAATTAATTATTATTTTATGTTTGATATGTTCCTTCTTAGTTATATCAGAAATATGACTTAGGCTTTCCTGGTAGTTTTCAGAAGATTTCAGTTTCTTGTTAATTTTCTTTCTATCTAGAGATATTTGATTTAACCCTTGTATGTTTTGATCTCTCTTTCTATGAGAGTCCATCCAAATATATAATCAGAAATATGATTTAGGATTTCTTGTTTTGGAAATTTTTGCAAAAATCAAATAATTGTCAGATTTTAATTAAATTTTCAGGACTTATTCACAAATGAATGAAATTATTTAAAAAAAAAATTTTTTTTTAGAAAATCTTGGTAAAAATCTGTTACTTCCACTTAATTTTTATGAAATTTTGAGAAATTACAATTTCAGCTTCTTCATATTTACATTAGCTAAAAGCAGGACTCCTTGGAGAATTTAAATTATCAATTTGTTTTTGCCAAACAGAAACACCATTTACTGAAAATCTGCTCTGGATCAAAATAAAAAATGCAATAAAACTATGACATTATTTAATTAGAAAAGCTTTTAATTGTTTTTATAATAATATATATTAAGGACACTATTGTTTTAAGAAAAAACTTTTTTTGATGAACAATGAATTTTTACAAGAATTGTTTTCATTTTTTTTAAAATTCTAATTAGAAAAATTTATTATGTTCTAAATCTTTTAAATTCTATCTTAATTTCAGCCTTTGAAAAACTATATTTACTAATCATACTAATTACTAATAAATGGAAAAGCTTAATACAAATCATCAAACATCAATATCTTTTTTAAAAATTTTAAATTATCCTTTTCTTTTTTCTTTTTTTTGTGTGTATAATGCTGATTTTTGTCAGTACAGCAACATTATCAGAAAATAAGTGATAACTATAGTAAATTTAAAGCCCAAATTTTTAAAATTCAATAAAACATTAGCTTAAAGAGACTATTTTCCTAAATGTTTAAGATTACTGACTACTTAAAAATTATATATAAAGGGCTCACGTCATTTTCTTCAATTATGTTTCACAAAAATTTTTCTGTAGAACAACATTAGACCTGTCATCAGGTGCCAACATGCCAGAACATCTACTGTCAGATTAAAAAATGCATTTCTACAATATTTTAAACTTAAAATAAATATTTGTTTCAAATTAGATTAATTATACTTTAAATCAGATAATAAAGTTCCAAAAATGCACACTTTATTTTTGGAAGATTTTTAATAATGAAATTATTTGTAATGAAAGATAACTAAAAAAGGGTGCTAATCAACTATTTTAGTATTTAAAAAATCTTTCAATTTAAGTTATTTTTTGAAATAAAGCAAAGTATTTTGTTTATTGGAAATATTAAATTTAATCTGTTAGTTTGAAATTAAAACTAAAATAAAAACTTCAAGAAAGATTTTTCATTTTTAAAAATTCATTTTAACCTTAGGCATTGTTTTTTGTGGAGGTACCTAGCTTTTTTTTTTTTTTTTTTTTTTTTTTTTTTAAGAAAGGAAAAGTGTTTTAATGTTATCTGGCTAAATTATCAGGAACTATAGTATATTCATACATATATAACAGGAGTGCTGTAAAGTCATCAAGACAAGTAAGAAGCTCTTAAAAAATTAAAACAAAATCTGTTTGGTTATTTGGTCACATTTTGAGAATTGGTTTGAGCTGAGAAATTTTCAGCATCTTTTTATAGATATCTGTAAAAGTTTTAATATAAGCATGATTAAACTTAAAAATATCTATGAAAAGTATATATTTTTTGCCAGAGCGCTTTAAAATTATTTCAAACAAACCCTATTTTATGATTCTGGAAAAATCCAAGAGTGCAACATATTGTCACTGCATTTATCATTAAGTTACAAAATGTGAAAAACAGAATTGGTTAAATGAGTTCAAATTTTGAATAAGACTGTTTATGTTTATTTTGCACCCATTGCTTTTAAAAAGGCATGACTCCACTTCTCCCTGCCCTGTATCTTATAGCCAGATATCTTAACCAAATTACTTGCCAGTAGCTGATTTAAAAGAAAGCAAAATAATGTTTAAGTCTTCTTTATGATCACAAATTGACATACAGTTACATTTCTTGAATTTAACTTTAGAGTTTTCCCGATTTAAAGTTAAATGTATTTTGTATATAGCCTAGAAAAATATTTGTATTTTTAAAAAATATTTAAATCTCTTCTGAAACATTGCTTTAGATAACTGTGAAGATAATTAGAATCATTTGAATATGTACTAAAACTTAAATCAGTTTTATCATTTTGCTTCCATACACTCTAGAAAGGTAATAAAAAAAATCTGAAGTCCTTTTCCTATGGAAGAATGGTTTTGGGGCATACCAACTGAATGATGTATTAATGCTCAAGGTTTTGCAGACAATTGTCTCATTTTATGCACTTGTGAATGAAGTAAAATACATGATTTGTGTTGGTATCAATTGTTTATTTCAATTAATGTTAGTCTAAGTTTCAGTACGTTTCTCCTTTGTCCTATTGCCAATTATTCAGTACACCTTGGGCAAACCACTTTCTC
The DNA here is from genome assembly GCA_903632075.3 of Acanthosepion pharaonis. Classification (NCBI taxonomy): domain Eukaryota; kingdom Metazoa; phylum Mollusca; class Cephalopoda; order Sepiida; family Sepiidae; genus Acanthosepion; species Acanthosepion pharaonis. Next base: position 601,477 of record CAHIKZ030000914.1, on the reverse strand, counting down.
ACAATTACATTATCAATTTGGTCAATAGCAGTAAAAAGCTGCTACACTCATTGTCAACTTTTTCAGTGTGTTTATATATATATATATATATATATATATATATATATATTTCAGCTATGCTATATTTAAGTGCTCAATATCAGGGATAGTGTATGTAGATATAAAAGTGGACATTGAAGTCAATACCCAGAGGTAACAATCTGTTGCATGCTAAAAACAATTGGCAGGCCATGTGCATTCTGTTTTTGCTTGACTACACGTACAGGTCAGTAGTGCATTGTAGGTAGTCTATTGTATTATTCTGATGTTTATTTTGGTGGTCAGTAATGGTTGTTTCAAATTATTCTAGGGGCTATTGAATGAGATTAATTGTGGATCCAAATGCATTTTTGGGGTTATTTATAGTGTTGTTTGTTAACTATTTTTTGATTATTTTATTATTGGATGTTTTTACTATGTTTTCTTTGTCTATTTTAACAGATAAACACATGTCATTGAGCAAAAATATAACACACATGGCCTGATGATTGCATATATATATATATATATATTATATAGGATATAGAAAGATCATGCACTAAATAGAGGAAGGTGAGCCTGTTTGTTTTGAAAGTCAGTATTCTGTATACATCAAATAAATCATGTTGAATATATTAATTTTATTATACTGTAATATTATTCTTCTCTAGTAAATCAAGATGAAAAAACTATTAGATAACATAAAAACTTTGTTCTATTTTTTTAAAGTAAAAATAAGACTTTTTTTTTGTTTTGTTTTTTTACATTAACTACTGAACAACATATTTACATTTATTTTGGGGTTCTGCCTTCATTCACACAACTTCATAATTCCATCCTCCCAGAATGTTTTAGCTTACACAACAAAGAATTGCTTTAGTGTTTGTGAAGTGAATTTTAAAATGGTGATCTGAAGATGTAGCCTCTGGTGAATATGAAAGATGAGTGAAATGACAAGCTGTAACAATTATTATCTTGTCACCAAAGAAATATGTGCTCTAATAATGTCTTGATAATATTATGCCTTTTCTCTTAAATAATTCTGAACCTTTTCATTGATTACTGCTTCAAATTGGTCTCATTGGAAGCAGTACTTCTTCAACTGAATCATTTTGTTTTCCAGAAAGTGTTCATAGTAGAAGACACTGTTCCAATCTCATCATATACATAGAATCTTTTTGAATTTAAGTGCAGTACTAGACTGGCATCAAGATCTCATCAATTTACAGTTGAGCTGACTAGATGTAACTGTAAATTCTATGCTAACAGTTTCTTTTCTTGCACTTCCCACTTGTAGAACTCCCTTCTGGAGTCTTGCTTTCCAGCCAACTTTAATCTACAAAAATTTAAATGCAATGTCAATTGCTATCTTCTGTCCTCCTGATTATTCTTTCCTATTCCTGCTCATTATTAATGTTTGTGTTCTTAATTCTTCCACAACCTGTCACCCCTTGTGTCTTAGTGGCTTTACTGATTAAAAAAATATCAATTAATCTAAAGACTTTTTTTAAGGCATTTAGTGGTAGTTCATTTCATCTCCCTCACAATCAAAGTATGCACTTTTCATCACTTGTAACAATTTTCCTTAAGATAAAATGGAATATTTAAATATGGCACTGTAATTTTCATTTCTTTTTTGCCTAAGTAAAAATTATACATTAAACAAATTGTTGCAGTAAAATTTCAGCATGTGATTTGGATCATTTTGAATATCTTCTGTGTCATATAATGATTGTTATTAATATCCACTGATCTGGTCTCTCTGATCATAAAAAGTTATTAAGCAAGAAATCAAGCTACTTTTGGTACAATCATTCACAGTACTTCTTTTTTATAAATAATTCAAATCTTTGTGTCTGAATTTCATTTTTAACTTTTCTTAAAACAAATAAAAGAAAAAAAAAACATGCCAAAATTTTTTTATTTTCTTCTGTTGTCTGTTAGCCAATAAACAAAAATGTAAGTGTATTAAATGTGTGCTAGTGGGACACCTGTCACAATATTATCAAAATCAACCTTTTTGAATAAAGTTCAAATTAAATGCTCCTAATGCCGGCTAATGAAAAAGCAATGTTTTTTTTATCAACCCAATACTTTTGATTCAATTTCCCTTAATAGAATAAAGAATGATAGACTTTATCTCTTCTTCCTTTGAAGTTATTCCCTCTTCTTCATTTCTCTCTGTTAGCAATTTGTAATTGGCTGATATCTAACAAGAAATGGCTTTGTGTTGGAATGATTGAGATGTTTTTCCACTATGATGTCACACATTTACAGGTCATGGAAATACTTATAATTTACTGAAAATAGTGTAATTTAATCTTATTACCATAGTAACAAACTAAAATTTTATGTAATATCACAATGCCATGGAATTTATATTATTTAGATAGCACCTAGTAAACAACACCTTCAAAATGGTGGCATCCATGAAGAAATTATTGTGTATATACTTCTAAGAAAAATTTGTTAATTGGAGTTATATATATATAATTAAAACAAATATAAAATGTGTCACTTAGCTGATTGATGTTATATTCAGCACACCAACTTATTTCATAATTAACCTTTTTGTAACCATTAGGTCCACTCATCAGAAGGTATCAGCAATTGTCTGGCATTTTTGTCATTTTCTTTATTTTTATATTAAAAAATAATTTATGGGCTGTTTTATTGATTTTATTTTGATTTTTTTTTTTTTTTTTTTTTTTTTTTCTTTCTGCATATGTGTACATGTAGAATGTTGTGGATATTTCTTTTCATAATTTTCTTGCCTTCTTATAATCTCTTGCTATTTCTTTTCTTTTTTTATTTCTGAATATATATATATATATATATATATATATATATATATATATATATATATATGTGTGTGTGTAAAAGTGTAATGCAATATCAGTCGTTACTTTCTGTCTCCTTAATTTCTGTTTTATTGTTCTCTCTCCTTAATGTTTTTTTCATATTTTCTCACACTCTAGTGTTTTAGTGGCTTTATTGCCTTGTTTGGGCTGAAATGATTAAAATATATATACATTTATGGATTGAGCTTGTTTTTTAGATTTATAAAAATGTCAGATACAGAATCTGATAACATGTAACAACTTCATACCCCACCAAATCAGCAAGGAATATTAAGGAAATGGTTTTAGTATATTGTGTTTTAATGTATATTTCATCTTCACATATAAGGCCCAGGAGATATTTTTTGAGAATAAAATGTTGATTTCATATATCATTGAATATAGTACCTGATTTCAACTTGAACTTGACTTTAGCACTCAATAAATTTCATTTGTTTTTGGTTTGTTTTTTTTTTTACTTGTATTTCAGTTGGATTCTTTCATAATTCCTTCCTAAGGACTAGTAACATGCTCCATTTGGCTTTGTGACAATATCCATTGCCAAAATTATAATGATTCATTATGTACATAATGTTCTGATTTATTTAGTTGATTTATTAGAAAAATTACTTTCTTTGTGTAGGTCATTGCAAAATGGTCATTTCAGCTTTAAAATGAAAAATCTGCAAATTTTCCTTCATTGTTTTTATGTCATATTAAATTTCTATTCAGTATACTATTTAGAAAAAAGATAAAAATGTAGTAATTGAAAATTTTTGGTGTAGTAATCAAAGAATTTTAAAAAAATGGTTTTGTTTTTTGTTTACTGACTGATGGTATGTGGGATTTTAAAATATTTGCTGTTTCATTTTAAGACAATTTTTAATGCCATACACTATTTACATGTAAACTATTGTCCTCATCTTTGTTGTTATTATCAGAACATTTCAACTGTACTTGCCAAGCTTCATCAGGTCCTTGTTGAGTCAGGTAACCTTTAGTGAATTTTAACCTGGTCATGTGACTGAGTGAGGTTGTATACTGTGTGTGACTGCCACATTCATAATGGTTGAATGAACAGATTTTTTTTATATATTGTACAGAGATTTTTGGCAAAACATTGCATCACCTATGTCTGTCAGGTGCTCCCTATCTCAGTCTAGATAAGGCTTTTTGCAACTTCTGGCCTTTTCCAATGTTAAAATCACCATTGATACCCCATGAACAAGATTTAAGTAAAACTTGACAAAGCAGTTGATGGCAATCCTGAAAGAGGACTTTGTAGACTGTTTTGAGAAGTAGAAAGGATGCTGGGATAAATTTATGAAGTCCCAAGAAAAATACTCAGGAAAGAATTAATTTGTCATTGCCCTAGGTAGGCTAAATTTTTTAATATTAAATGGTTAGATACTTTCTAAATAGTTCACATATAACAAATCAGAAATATTATTATATTTTACCATTAGCATACTCTTTAAAAGCAAAACATTTACATAAAAAATGCTTTACTTTCATTATCATGATTATAATGTTCTATTAAATTTGGTCATGTGCATATTTTTTTTTTTTTTTTTTTTTTAACAGATGCCAAACAATTCATGTAAAAAAAAAATGTCAGAACTGTTTTTGGTATAAGAATTCTTGATGTTTCTAAGATATTTTTAAAATCCTATCATAACTATTTTGTTTTTACTAATTACTAACTTGTAACTTGTTCTCATTATTGTTCTAATTATTCTCATTTTAGTTATTTTTATAACAGTAGTAGTAATAAGTCTTCTGATTTTTGCAGCTAATAAACATAAGTTCTGATTTTTGCAGCTAATAAACATTTTTGCAGCTAATAAACATAAGTTTATTAAACTTTTAATTTCCTCAAAGCAGAATTAACAGTATCTTGTAACTACAATAAGTTTATAGCAGTATAGTTGGTACAAGAAAGTGATAGTATTAAAATCATGTTTATTGTTGCTATATATTAAGTAAGTTGCAATCATTATGAATTGACTGATGTCAGCATAACATATAAATTGTATGTTAATTCCCAAGTAGTTCAGTGCTAGGAGTTGTTGAGAGTTCTCTTAGAGGTCAGTTGGCAAAAGGATGACTAAAGATATTTATGTTTTAGTATAGGGAGAAATAAAAATAGCATAATTAAATATTGTCTATAAATTTTGAGATACTTTATGTAAGGATCCAGTGAAAACTGGTTAGTCAGAATATATATTTTCAGAGATTGATTAGAGGCAGAATTTACTAGAATCCTATTTAAAGTAATAAAACACTTTGGGGGTTACTTACACATCCAAATTATGAATAAAAACAAAAGGAAAACTCATCTTAGCTGTCCTCTGATAGACTTTATCAAGGCAAGTGTGAGGATTTTATTTTGCAAGAAGTATTTATAAACAAAAGTAAAAATATTGTTAGGTTTTCAAAATTTTTAAACTTAAAGAGATGCTCATAAATATTCAGTGAGTTAACTGAAAAGTCTAGGTAAATTATGAAAGGTGCTAAGTGATGTAATTTAATGTTTAATAAATGAGAGTAAGTAAATGATGGTGATTTTTTTTTTTTATTATTTAAAATAACAGAAAATTATGAATTTAACCATATTCTTTTAAGTTTTTAACATTTTTAGAGTTATGCATGTTGGCTTGGGATAAAAGTAATTCTTTCAGGAATGGAGATAGTTTTAAAAAAACCAGAGTGCAGATTTATGTTTTGACAAGATTTGATAGCAGCACTCTTGAGGATTTTCCATCTAAGTTACTTTCTCTTTAAATAAGTGTGGCATTCTTTAGAATGGTTGTGGTTGAATTTATTTCTATGTATAACTAATGCATTTGATAAATTGTTATGTATAAGATCCTTTTTATATCCATTTATATTTGGTGCAAATAATCTATTGGAAATGGGCTTCTGAAGAATATTTTAGATTAATTTTAATATCTATTATGCCAAGAGCTTTTTGTCTGTAATTTTCTTCTGAACTTTCTATGTCCCTTATATTGATGATTTATATATATAAAACTTCACATGTAAAAAAAACTTTATAATAATAACTCAAGAAAAATGTGTCTTCAATTTTAAAATCATAAGTAAAATATTATTTATTAAAAAATTGAAGTACTTTAAAATATCACATCGGTTCATAACATTAAAACAATTTTTGCTTATGAATTAACAAGAAAATACATAATCTTGTTCATTGTCTATATGATGTTTTAAATTATCTACATTTGTAAGTGTTTTATTACTTTAAGCCAATGATTGGCAACCCCTGGGCCACATTCCACCTGCAAAGGATTTTTGTCCAGCCTGCCAAATTACCTGTAACTCAACTTACCATACTCTTTATTTTTCTTTTCTTTCCAGAAGCCTTTTTTGTCTTAATAAAAACAAATCCATGGAAACTTTAAAAAAAAGGTGGTGGGGATTTTGAGTGCCGAAATTTTAATGAAGGCTGGACACTTTCGTTATTTTTTTTCGTTGAGCACTTTGGAAAAGGTGTTTGCTCAATTTGTAAAGAAACCATTTCCCTGAAGAAAGTTTCAAATATTAAATAGCACTATGTATCACATCATAATCATTATAAAAATTTTACTGGAAAGGCATAAAAGGATGAAGTTGCATGTCTGAAAAAGGATTTAACAATGCATTCATTGTTTTTCACTATCAAGGTTGAAAAAAAAATGACAGAAACACTTGTGCTAGATATGAGGTATCAAAACTAATTGCAGAAAGGATAAAACCTTTAGTGATGGAGAGTTCTTTAAAGATTGCATGTTGAAGGTAATGAATGTTGTTTGTCCAGAAAAAATGGAATTATCAGCTTATTACTGTTATTTACCTTGTTAATCAAAAAACAAGATAAACAAAAAACAAGACAATTTAAGCAAGAACAGTAACAAGGCAAATTGAAGAACTGGCAACAAACATCAGAAATAGTTTGGAGGACATTTTAAAAAAGTTTGGTGTATTATTCTATTGCTATTGATGAAACCACAGATATTTGTCAACTTGCAGTGTTTGTGAGGGGGCTAACACCAACATTTGATATTGTGGAAGAAGAATTTGTATAATTAATTCCTGTGACGATCACTAGCACTGGAACAGATATTTTTTAAAAGCATAATAAAATGGAAAAACACAATGAATTTTGATTCATCAAAGCTTATTAAAGTAACTACAGGAGCATCAGCAATGATTGGAAAGAAAAAGGGGTTTGTTGCATTGCTTCAAGAACACATTGGTATTGATCACAAACTAATCAAACTTCATTGCATTATCTATCAGGATGCATTATGCAGAAAGTCATTGAATTTTAAGGACATCATAACAGTGGTTGTGAAAACAGTGAATTTTATACTGTCAAGTAGACTAAATTATCAACAGTTTCAAGAATTTCTAAAACAAATTGAAGTAGAGTATGGTGACATTACATATTTTTCAAATGCTCAATGACTTAGCTATGGAAAATGTTGGACCAAGTATATGCATTCAGAGAAGAGATTGCTATGATTTTGGAGAGAAAAGACCAAGATAATTCTTACTTTCAGAATCCAGAGTGGATTGTCAATTCAGCATTTTTAGTGATCATTGCAACCTACATAAACACTTTGAATCTTGAACTTCAAGAAAAGAACAAGCTTATATTTGAGATGTTTGGTCAAATTATTGCTTTTGAAAGAAAAGTTTAACTGTGGGAATCACAACTTCCAATAGGAAACTACTCTCATTTTCCAAATCTCCAAAATCCCAAGAGACATCTTTGTGAGCTCTGTTCAGGATTTGAGAAGCAAGTTTTCTTTCTGTTTTACTGACTTCTGGCAATATAGAAATCAATTTAAATTATTTGATACTTCTTATGAAACAGATGTGGAGCAAGTGGCAGAAAAATATCAGTTGGAGTTAATTGACTTACAATGTGACATATTTTTGAAAATCAGAATTTCATTCTGAATCCACTACTGGGTTCTACAAGAAATATGTTTTGCCAAGCAGAAAATATAAAAACCTATTGAATAATGTGAAAATGATTATCATTTGGAAGTACATATGCTTGTGAACAACTTTTTTCGAAAATGAAATATACAAAGTCATATTTAAGAACAAGGTTGGGTGATGACCACCTGGACGATGTTTTGTTCCTGTCATTAACAAATATTTCACCTGATATAAAGAAGTTATCAAACAAACAGAGACAAGTGTCTCATTAAATAATTTGCCATTTCTAACTGTATTTCATTTGTAGTAAAGAATTTTATTTTTGTTGATTGTGTTGTTATCCTGTTATTCCTGCAGTAAAATAAGGAACCTTGTTTAAATAATATAACATTAATTTCTTTAATTTTTCTTTAAACCTCCAGAGCAAAGTAGTCTTCTGGGTGGAGTGGTATGAGGTTGAGACAATTTATTATAGTATATTTGATATCATGGCCCTTCTCTGAGACACTGCATTGATGTCTGGCCCACTCTCTCCAAAAAGTAGCCAACATCGGTTTTAAACATTATTTTTAGTGGATACCCATATTTGAGAAGACACTACATTTATTTAAAACAGTATTTTATTTCTTCTATCAACCTGAACATTTAAGAAATCTTATTAAAGAAAAATGTACCCTCTAGCAGGATTCAAACCCAAGTCCTTCTTTGCAGGAGAAACTGTCGTTTAAGCCTACTTGCTTTTGACCATTGAGCTACATAATCAAGTAAGGTTCTATCTGCCTTTAAAGCACACTTCAGATTTCTTTGAAAGTCATAGCTGCTCAGTTTCATATCTGAAATGTAAAAAAAGCAATTTTTAAAGAATTAATGGATTTTTAGTGGATATTCATATTTGAGGAGATGCTCTGTGTATTTCAAACAGTATTTTATTTCATCTACTGGCAATAAGATTTCTTGAATGTTCAGGCCAGTAGATGGAATGAAATACTGTATAAAATAGACAGTGTCTACTAAAATATTGGTATCCACTAAAATTAATGTTTAAAGTAATAAAAATATGTTTGATTAATAAATAAAAAGTCATTAATTCTTTAGAAATTGACTTGTAAGTGTGGATAAGAAAATGAAAAATAGTTCTGTTGCTTTGATAAGAAGATATTCTAAGATTGAGTGTTTTCATTTTTGAATAATATACAATTTATATACATATTATATATTAGTATTTTTTCTATAATATACATAACTGTTTACAAAAATCTGCTCACCTTTTAAATGTGTAAAACTTCAGTAATTTCCTGATATATGTGGTTTGTTAGGCAAATATGATATTATATACATGTGTTAATAATATTATATATATGTGTTTTGTTAATAATCAGTGATTTTATATAATATATATATATATATATATATATGTAAAAGTAAATATAAATAAATATATATAATTATTTATATATTATATCTGTCTGACTAATCGCAAAAGCGTGAAACCCAGGGTCACAAACTCACATCTATCCTAACAAATATATATATATATATATATATATATATATATATATATATATATATATATATACACAATATCTATATTTACATTATTTTTTTGTGTGCAAAATAACAATGACCCACTCGGTGCTGTGCAAAACTTGGTCCTGTTGACGCATACTGATATCACAATTGAAGAGGGTTTGTATATATAATATGACACATATCTTCAAGGATACTTTGTTCATTTTCAGAAATTCATTTTAAATTTTAAAAATTATACTTAAAAAAAAAAAGAAAAATTCTTTTAATAATTCATTAGTCATCAAGAGATTTTTTATTCACACTATATCCTTCATTTATATTATTTATGATAGCAATAAAAAGCTTATACAATTAAATAATTAGATAGTTTTAATGCAGTTTTTATGTTACGGTTCGGAGCATATCTTGTGGAATTTGGTAAGAGCTTGAAAAAAAATTATGAAAACATTTGATGATACGTTGCTCTTGGGAGGACAACAAATAAGCAGACTTTGAAATTACAGATTGAATCTATGGCCTGTCAAGGATTACTAAGATCTTCCAAAGTTTATATAAAAAATATTGTTTTGGGAACTTTTGGTTGTAAATATGCAACATTTATGAGGATAATGTACAGACATCATGCCTTAGGTCAGGGGTGGCCAACCTTTTGATTCCATGCGCCAATATTTTGTACGATTAATTTAAATGCGCCACATAAACATTCACTTCCTTTCAGTAGATGTTGTAATATGGACATATTTTAAAGTTATAATAAAATCTATTTATTTGAAAAATATATGCTTATGACCAGGGGCATATCCTTTTAGCACTTTCACAAAGGACGTGCAATAAATATAAAATCACTGAAATGAATGAGTAGAAGTGGCTTAGTTTCTTTTCATCAAAAGGATGTAATGCACCACTTGTAAGCATCCAATGTGCCACTTATGGTGCATGCACCACAGGTTGGCCATCCTTGCCTTAGGTGTTTCTAAATTGTGCACTGTCCAGTTATTAACAACAAACTATTTTAAATTACAAAATTGTACTTGGATTAAATGGAAATTACTTACAATATAATATATATTACTTATAATACATTCCTTCTTGCCATCAATTATTTTGATGGCATGGCTACACTAGTAATAAAATAATATGTATATACAAGAAAGGCTCTGAAAATAATGCTTAATATTTATTTCTACAAAAGCTACTGCAGATACAAGGAGAACAATATCATTGTGGGATAAAGTAAGTTATCTGCAAAACATCTATTTTGCTATATGGTCACTCCCATTTGCTATGCATTTTCACTGGCAGTGAACAAGTGCCCTTTATTTCATGGGTTGATTGCTATGCAGAGCTGCTTAGATCATGGCTGGTCATACACACGTCACTGTTGTAACTTCTGAAACTCATTAACTATTGCCAAGCTGTGCTCACATCCACTATTTGGTTTCTATAAATTTTCAATAAGTGTCATTGAATATTAAAAGATGCTATTTTTTTTCTACTGGACAAATCAATTAGATTATTATTTTGTGATGGTCTTTATTCAATCCATGTTACACAGTTGTTTCTATGCTACTATTATGTTCACAGATATTTTGTTTATTTTTTGTTGATATTTTGCCTTTGTAAACATTAAAAAGATCAAGAGTCCTTCTACAAGTAACAATTGTTGACCTTGTATCTATATTACTATTCTGAAATCTAAGAAGTAGCTATTCTCAAGGGTCTTGAATAAGAGATTATCTTTTCATAGTTGTTTTTTGGATCTAAAGAAGACTGTTTTGAAATTGACCACTGGATTCAAAGGTGACTCTGCAACCCAAGTCTGGACATGCAGAGTTTGGAGCAGTATGGACACTGAGAGTCATTAATTGTGATCAGTGCTAAAGTTGTGCATATTGGTGCTGTACTCTTTAAGTAATGAGTTCTTTGAAGTTTGCAGAAGCTTAGTAGACAATGGCACAGTAATACGATTGGTTAGCAGCACACTCCTCTAGCTCCTTTGATTTGATCATGTACCAGTGAAGATTCATTTTGATTGAGTCAATTGAAATATATGGTGCCTCTAAGTTGCTCTATATATAAGATTAAAATCTTCTATATAGAGCTGATATTTTGCTAGTACACTATTGCAACTAAACAAAAGATTTATTATTCATTTACTATTATTTTTTTTTCTCTTGACAATTATGCAAATGAGATTGAGAAATCTGATAGCTAGGCAGAATTGTTTGAGAATGCTTTATCCTCATGCTTTATGGCATTTTTCACTGGTACCAGAGATCAGTGTTCAAATCTAGATAAAGTATAAATGGGATTTCAACTTTTGATTTTTTTTTTTTTTTTTTTTCTTCCCATTTGAGAGATTATCATGAAACAATTTCAAACTGAACCCTTTATTTCATCCATTGGGGTAGATTGTTCTACTTCCACATGTCATGCCTCTTTCAGATGTCTTATTTCCCTTTAGTTTTTTGGTTCACCACTGCTGTAGCCTGGTATTGAACTCTCAACTCTTTGGGTCTAGTCACTGGATCTAATCAATGCCTTTATCTACCTCAGTGGATGAAATAAAGGATTTAGTTTGAAATTCCAATCACCTGAAGAAGGCTAGAGCATACAACAGCTGAAAAATTGTGAATATGGCAATGAAGATGAGGATAACAGTCCAAATAATGTAAATAATCATAATACCTCATCTCAGAGATATAGATAGATATTGAAACAATCTTTCTATCTCTTTTACTTTTAATTGTTCTTGTGCTTGTTCCATACAAAGCTAATCTTAATAAATATTAAGAATTCTGTGTCCTTTATATAAGGAAAGGTTTTTAAATCTAAGTTCATGGCTTATTGATGCAAAAATGCATTAATTTTATGCAACAGATGTTTATCTTTAAACATAATCTCTTTCTATAACAATGGACTTAATTTGTGAATATTAATTACACAGGTTGAAAATTATGCAGTTAAAATTTCAAATGAAAATTCAGCTCATAACTATATGTTGGACTATAGATTTATTGATTTGCCTTTGTTTCTTTATATACTGGAAATGTAAAAATAAATATTTTTAATGACAGAAGATGTCTTTTCTGTGAAAAGAAATAAACATCTTAGTAAATATTGAATAACTTCTTAAGTAACTTCTTATTTTATAACTAGAGAACAGTGCTTTTCCACAAAGCAGTGGTTAACAAGCTATTGTTGTGGTTAGTTTGATCCAACCAGGTGTTTCATATCCATGGCCTGTCTAACTAAACTGTAACCATTAGTGTTTAGGATGAATTTAAAATTCAAACAATTATTGGTAATAATAATGGTGAAATCAAATGTTTCCATGCAGGAAATATTTTGCATTCCTTGACCGAGCAATTACTATTGATTTAAATTTATAAAATATATTTCTTAAAACAGTTTTACAAGAAATTAGAGTTTTCCAGTTCTCTGTTATCACTCTTTCTAGTATTAATGGTAGTTTCCTTCCAAACCTTTTTGTTTAAGGTAGTGTAGAAGTTAACATTTTAATTATATCATTATTTTCCCTTCTAGTTACATGTGCTAACCAGTTTTGTTATTTGTTGCTGTTCGAAGTCTTTGAGTTATGTAGTTTTTGTTATTTGGTAAAACTCTTTGTGATTTTGTAGCACCAGTCAGGAACTGATGAAGGATTGTCCTATTTAAGCCTTAAAGAATTCCTTCAATTGAAGTTATTTTTAATCATTGACCTGAGAAAATGGTTTTATTAACAATTATAATTCCTTGTGTTGCAGGAATGGAAAATATTATCATTTTATGCCTCCTGCTACATTTGTTCTACAAACAATGTTTGTTGTGAGTCTGGTTAAAAATACTCAAAACATGGAATTCAAACAAATAACAATTAATAAATGTATTAACAAGACATGTTACAGAAGGATAAAGAAATAAAGTTGAAGTTATGAACAGTTCAATATAATTTTCAGATTTTCTTTGAAGTCCATACATGACTCATCTCAATCAGAGCAGAAGGAAATTTTGTTACTGCTTCAAAATTTAAAGGGAAAAGAAGAAGAGCCTTTCAAATATCATGTCTTTGGTTATCATCAGGGTGTGGTAATCCAACATTTCTAACTATGAAAAAATTACTGACTTAATTTTGAGCAATTGTTTTACTAAATTCTATTTTATAACTTCATAAAAATTAACAAATTTAGTTTAGGATAAGTTTATATAATGAACTTTTTTTTTCAGTAGAAACTTAGTCCTAAAACTGTAGGGAAAAATATATCATTTATCATGATAGCAGTAATCTAATCATTCATTTTAACTCCTTTTTAATAATCATTTCCCATTCAGACACTACATCATGCTGTTTAGCAAGTTCATCTTACTTTATGAGTGACAAGTAAGATGAGTTTGATTCTCACTTGGTACTTCATTACCTTAGTCTTGTGCTAGACTCAGCCAAGCTTAATAAATAGCTAATTGTCATCCTGGATTTTCTTATGTCAATTGTCCTTTGCTAAATGGTTACAGCATCACATGCTAACTCCCAACAGACACACAAATACATGCGTACTATACGCCCTGAAGTATTGAAATAATCTTTTGAATGTGCATCATCTTAAACAAAAAATTGCTGTTTTTTTGTTTTTTTGCCTGCTTCTGATATGTTCTCACAAACCATATGTTGAATAGCATACCTCACGTGTCAGCATCTTACTTTTTATCAAACAAGAGGCTAGGTGGCTGTTTGTTGTGGGGAATGTTAGGAATGTCACACAAATGTGACAGTGTCACCTTTAGGCTGGGATCATATGAAAGCTCAATTGTCCTTTACTAAATGGTTACAGCATCACATGATAACTCCCAATAGACACTCACAAATACATATACACTATACGCCTTAATTTTGATGGCAGTCAGTTTATGGTTATGAATTAATCCTCTATACACAAACACATATACAGACACTCTCTTGCTCTTGTTCTTGCTCTCAGCTAGCTTGATCAGATTAACAGCTTTTGTCAAGGTCATAATCGTTAACAAATATGTGCTTCAAGTGAATGAATTAATTGAAAACTCTCTTGCTCAATGTTAAAATAATTATTTCCCATGAGTTTTATATATAAAAGAATCAGTTTAAAGCAGAAGCAGGACAATAGTCTAGTGGATGAAAGTCTTGGTTCATGAATTTGATGACGTAGTAATTGTGAGTTCAATCTCTGGACCAGGGAGTGTACTTGAACTCAATGGATATGATGTGATTAATAACTGAACAGTACTAAAAATAAGAACTAGATGAGATATCCCTAGACATGGACAGTTGAACGATTACAATAAACAACCATAAGTAAAGGGTTCAGTTCAAAATTCCCTTTAAGTTACCCAGACTGATATATGCCTGATAAATGCCAGAGAGCACAACAGCCAAAACATTGTGATAACAAAAACAACTAAGATAAGGACAATAGTCTGCATGTAAATAGTGTAAATAATAATAATTCATCATCCCAGAAATTCAGATAGAAATTATAAGCAGAAGAATTTATTAATTTTAACAATAACCATTTATTGTTACTATATGGCCTGCTATATTGTGTACTTGATTTTATCTTCAAAACTTTTGCTTCAAAAACCACTCTCTATTGGAGTGATTGTTACCTACAATTCCCCGTTTGCCAGAATGGCTCCTAGATAACTCAAAAACGGAAATACATTATACATGTTATGTGACAAAAAATATGGTATTTATAATTATGTAGGTACATCAATGTATCTGTAGCCTAATGATGAAAAAAAAAAATTATATAATTTAACATCCATCCATTACATTTCTCATAATTCAGTGGTAAATATTAATCATATTGATCAAACATACAGTGAAAATTTCAAATGAAAACTGGGATCTCTGGGGAGTGATAAAACAAAAACGAGAAAGAAGGAAGGAAGAGGAAAGAGTCTTTTAACTGGATAATAATTATTGAAATTTGCAGGAAAATGGATTGAGAAGTTAAGAAGAAAATTAAAAACAAAATTTGTTGAAAAATCATGTTTTAAAATCCCAAGGAGAATCAAACCCAAATTTAACTAGACAGAATTCAGTAAGATTGAGTAAAACCAAAACTATCTGTCCTTCCTCACTTTCAGCCAATGAGAAAGAAACCATTAATGTATTCATGAAGATGTCAAATATAAAAAAAAAAAAAACAATATATTATTGATAAAGAAATCCGGGTAGTCAGTGAAATAACATTTAAAGATCACTCTGAACAAAAAAAAAACAGGGAAAAGAAATATTTGGTTTGAATCAACCACCCAGAAGACAAGATTTCCCACAGAGATAGTGGTCAGCCTGACATTCATTCATTATCATTTCTGTGACATTCATCCAGAAAATATTTTATATCCAAACATTAATTTGTATTCCTTTGTATACAAGTGATAAAGAAAAATTACTATTTAGGAGTGACCAAGAAAAAAAGCTGTGTGATCATAAAAATGCATAGACAGAGGAAAGATCAACTTTTTTTTATCACTAAAGAGATTAGGAATAATTTTCTTTTCTTTTCTTTCCCACTCATGACAATTCTTGAGTGGTTTGGTCAATCAAGTAATCACAGCAATGGACAAGCTGATGAAGGAAGATTAATGACTGAAAATCCCTTTTGTTTTTGCCTATGCCATCTAGAAGTTGGATTCATCACAAAGACAGTGTACCAGGTGAGGTTAGATGATGAGAAAGTGAGAGAAGGAAGACAGAGATTAGCACTGCCTATATGGAGCAATGATTTGAGATGAGACATGAAGGGAATTGGAAATAAGGGGCAGCTTGATTCTTCTTACTACTCTCAAAAAGGGGCTGGACAACCTCTAAATTTGGAAAACCACTTGAGTAAATATATTTTGAGAATTTTAGGAAAAGGTTGATGTTAAGGGTGGAAGACAACCAAACCCAGACCCTAGTCAACCTATCCTGCTACACACTGAACTCCATATAAGCTAGATATGGATAGCTTGTAGAGACCCCACACTACTGCTACTGGAATCCACATCATTCGCCAAGACCTCCTGACTAAGACCTTGTGCTGGCCCTGAAGACAAGACCTGTTCTTCACTTCAGTTTGCTTCATCAGCTTTCTTCTCACCCTCTGAAATCAAAAAAACACAATTTAGCAGAGGAGTGAATGGTCATGAACAGCTAAGTCGAGTGGAACTGTGCCCACCATTATGATACCAGCAACATATGAGCTGCATGTTAATGAGTGAAGTGTCAGCTAGATGATAACCACAGTGGTCTGACAGAACTTGAAGGCCAACATGGAGCATAGGACTACATTATTGATGGCCGTTGATGAGGATTGACCAGTGGGGTTACATAATAACAATTTGGATTACAAACCAACTGATTCATTTTCAAATATGAGCAGTGTTTTTAGTTAGGTTTTTTTCAAGTCAATTCACACATACATATGCCCACATAAACTTTGATGTTAAAAAAAAAATAATGAAGTATGATGCCAGTTTTTAACCCGATTCCAATATGTGTATGCTTGTAGGTAGTAGATATTCTGATAAAATGTTCAAAATTCTTTGGCCATCTTGGAACATAGTAACACTCATATCTGTGCACCATATGTGTCTGTGCTTTAGAAAGTGATGTATACTGCAGTAAGGTTCAGTATGCTGAATGAGTTCAATGCAATCAGACGTTATGCTCCATTGATACACATGTACTCTTTTTATTCAATTAAAGCTGTTTCAGAAGATTTGGATGGCATACCTACAATCAGCTGGATGGTCATTTTCGGAGAATTGCAGTACATTTTGGATGTGATGCATCGCTGGTGCTTTTCATTAATGTTAATGGTGGTAAAATAAACATTCCTACAATTGCAGACCAGATGAACATCTTTATTTTGTAAAGATGTTCACCAAGATCAACACATTGTAAAGGTAGCAATAATATATTGCATGAGGTTCACAACACAAATTAGAGCAAATATGACTCATGCAATATCAATAAGAACTGCTGAAAAGTGTTTACTTGTAGCAGGACTCGAAGCATGTGTGACTCAAATTAGATTTCTACTTATGCCAAAACCTCATTGTGCATCTCTCCAGTGGTGTTGAGAGTGTCACCTGGAAGATCAATAGTGTTCTGTGTGAACTTTCTACAAAATAAAATTGTATTGTGGAACCTTCCTACCTCACTTCTCTGGGAATGAACTCTTTGGGACTCTGAAAAATGAGCTGAATTTTTCTGTCTCAGGCAGTTTTTTTGAGTTTCTGGAACTTAGGTCAGTGTGAACATATATTCTTGCTGAAGTAAGGTTTACTCTTTTAATCTTTAACATTGGTAGCAGAAGATAGGGAATCGAGAAGAGGGCATTGAGCTACAAAAATCCACTTAAATATGAAGAGGAGAGGTATTGTCATGGAAAAATGAACTAAAATTTGGTAGCTCATGACAGATGGGAGATGAAAAAACATTGGCAGTAACTTTATCATTAATGTGAACCTTGCCCAAGCTTTCCACTGACCGGCCAATGATTGTTACATGTTGAATTCCAATTCCTGATTTTGTCAGTGCACTCCAAAAGCTGGGAAAGGATATGATGCATGTGCACAAGGTAACTCAAAAGATAAATATCACGTTGGGAAATAAGTACATGAACACTGTTTCCAATATTATATGTATATGTTTTATTCAGAGCTTTGCTTGCTTGGATAGGTCAACTTTTGCTATGTCAACTCTTTCCTCTACCAACTCTTTGCCCATCTACTCAGCCTGGCATTACGGATGGATTCTTTGGAACTGTGTAATGGACATGTTCATCTCCCACCAAGGGTGGACCAAAACTCTCTCTGATCCTAAGCATGACTGTTAATATAAACCAGCATCCTATTTCTGTTTTTGTTGCCACTTGATCTCCAAAAATCCCACAACCACCCCCTTACTTCTTATTCTCCTTCAGATAGTGGATGCTACTTAGAAGACTGAAATTCATAAGCAACCATCCACAGTATGTGGTAAAAAGAAAATGTTGGCTCACTATGTACAGAGTGTAAATAATACTACAAACACAAAAAAAGTAACAAACCATTTCAATTTAGTGATGGTAAAGATCATGTATAGATAATATACTGAAAATGCTGAAAACCAAGTGCAAAGCTATTTTTTTATTTACATGTTAAAACTATATATAATTCAAAGGAACTGAAACATCTCCACACTGCCCCATTTGTAAAAAAAAATTCTAGTGAAGCTAAATAGAAGTTTTATAAATGTTTCATACTTGTCCTGTAATTAATCATTTTGTTGGATTTAATCCATATTTTCATTATATATGTGATTATACAAAAAGGTGTAAAGGTTATGCCTTTTCATAAAACACAAAGCTATAAATGTTCAATGTTATAAAAAAGACTGATCTAAGATTGATTGTGTACATGGATATATACATGCATTCATAGGTGCATCAATAAGTCTGCAGCTTATTATCAAATAAGCATTTATTTTGCAACATAATTTCCTGCCTTGTCAATTTATTGATCCACCTTCATCAATGAGATCTAACATTTCAACTTCATCTCATGATTTCAGATCAATTTGATTGAAATATAAGAAGTATTACATTTTTTTATTTTTTAGCATGTAAGCTGTGACATACAAAAAGTGAACTGCTCATTTTTATTCTCACATAAGTTAATGTAAATGTTGTCTTTAATTGACTGAGGCGCTAAACCTTAGGCCTATCTTTAAAAATTGTACAAAGATAATTTTTTTTTTTTTTTTTGACTATTTAAAGAGTATGATTAGGAATTGTGTTTACAAAGATGAATATTATGGTTTGTATTTTGCAACACTTTGACTTAAATCTCAAGTGCTTTCACTCATTCAACACTTTCAGATTCCTGCATTTCTGTAAGATATGAAATACTAAGCTATCATTAATCAGATAATAATGGTTTTATCTTTATTTTGATTTAATCTTAAGCTAATGACCAAATTATTAAACTCCCTCTGATAAATATGGTAGCTATAGAGGATTCAAAATATTTACCAGCATCATTTATGGAAACATTTCAATAAGGTCATGAATGATAAATCAGCTCATTTTTTAAAATGAGCTGATTTATCATAATTATGTTATTTGGACCAATATGTACATCTTGGTTGTTATACTCTGAACATTTTGTCCATTGTACTCTCCTTTTTAAGTGTGTACCATTGTATTTGGTAACCTTGGAATTTCAAAATAAACCCTTTATTCAATCTATGGAGGTAAGTTGTTCTCATTTCATTTTCATTGCTTGGATTTCTTTGTAATTTTTATACATGTCATAATTTATTTTGATAAAAAAAATAATTCTATTTAATGTGCATGTTATCTTTTTGTTTATTTATCTAGGATGACAAACAGAATAATATGTCTGACCCCTACAATGCTGGGCTCATGTTTGTACCATTTTTGGCTTCACAGAATATTATGAGCCATGAACTGAAGAATCCATACAACAAAATTGTCTGTGAAAATGGATCCATTACAGTTTTCAAACAGGTAAATATATTCCTATATTTTTAATGCTTCTTTAATTACAAAAAAAAAATAAGTTCAAAGAGAGAGAATTTAGCCTATGTTCATCTTACTTTATATTAGGTCTTTTGGTTGTAGGAGATAGAAAAAGATCAGTAGTATTCTCAATAAGCAAATTCATTTCAGTCTATGTATTTTATGATGCATAAGAAACCAATTAATCATATATGATCATAACATTAAATGAAAATTTTTATATATTTGTTTCTTACCCATGGTATCACAGGTTACTTTGCTACTAATAAAATATTTTGACTACTGTTATATATTATCTGTTATTATATTATCTAATCTTTCTTTTAGTTGGATGACATTTTGTTTGTAGCTGTCAATGGTGATGGCACTGAAGATGAACAATTCCTAAATAAAAAGATTTTAATCTTCCACCGTATTCTCAAGTTCCTTTATGGGCCTGTACTGAAGCAGTAAGTTGACAACATTTTCTCTTTATTCTCATGTTATATTTTAGACATAATATGTAGTGATATACAATGATGCTCATTTAATGAGCTGGGAGTTTGAAGAATAACCCATTAATTGGGTATGGCAGATCAGAGCACATTTGGAGGCAACATTTTTATCTAAGACCAGTCTCAACCAAAATATTTTAGTCTACTAGCATAGGAGAAAAGAAAACTGAACATAAAATAGGCTGTGCCAGAGGTAATTTTTCCTAATAACACAAATTGCTACAAAACCAAAACGTGGTTAGCTAAATAAAGACTGAAAATTAATCTGTTGGGGTAAGTAAATTTGGAGATGAACATGGAATATGTGGCAATGATCTCTGAGATTGTTAGAGGTTGCCATTGGTCAATTTAGCATCAATCAGTGCTATTTTTGGCCAAACTGTAAAAAGGAACACTTCTTTATACAATGCTACATCAACCAAAAGCACCCTAAATGCAAGCATCAATATAAAACTTTATTATAAAAGGTAAATAACAATAGTGGTGCTGGTGGCCAAATGGTTAATTGCATGGAAAATGGAATCAGTAAGCTAAGTTCAAACTGAATCAAATACTGTATCACTTTGCACTAATGTCCATGGGAAATATTAGTTTTTTCCCCAAAATAAATAAATACAATGTAAATAATAAAGTATATGATATTTGAAATCTTAATTTAAGGGGAGTAATAAACAACATTTGATGGAGTCATGTTTGTTGGTTAAAATTTGTTCAAATTCATTTTGATAATTTCTTTTCTAAATTTGAAATGTAAACAAAAAAAATTGATTACAATAACCCAATATGAAATAAAATTTATTTGCAAACAATACCAAATAAATTTACTGTCAATATTTTTAACTGATTTTCCACTATAAACCTACACAACCTCCAACCTAATTTAAAAAAAATAAATACAGTTCCTGAACATTTATCACTAATCCTTCACATCAAATGC
The DNA here is from genome assembly GCA_903632075.3 of Acanthosepion pharaonis. Classification (NCBI taxonomy): domain Eukaryota; kingdom Metazoa; phylum Mollusca; class Cephalopoda; order Sepiida; family Sepiidae; genus Acanthosepion; species Acanthosepion pharaonis. The sequence goes on along the minus strand of CAHIKZ030000914.1, from coordinate 580,155 downwards.
TGTTGAGAATTCTGTTACTTTGGAGGCAAACTGGATAGTTTCAAAATATTCCTTCATTTCAAAAATTTGGTCAAGACTGAGGTTTGGTGAATTTTCTAGTCACTGTCTAAATCCATCTTTTAAAAAAAATCAAGCTTTTCCAACCAGTGTACATGGTGCATGATTTTTTTTTATCATGGACTCAGCTCTCAAACTCACTCTTCTATGTACCATGTCCCTTCAGGACGTGAGCGATCATGGTTCTCCACAACTTCCTGTCTTTTTGCTATCTCTCCAAATCTCTGTTCTGCCAATCATATAAACATGCTTGTTAGGTAGATTATTCAGTGCTTTCTTGTCTTTAGTGTGTAATTGTGAGGGACAAATTCACCAAGCCCTTTTCCTCATTATGTGCTCCAGAAATTTCAATTTTTGATTTTAAGTGTCCTATTTGTTTCCATTTTCCCTAAAACTTTGCTACTCACATGTTCAATTTGTAGCAGATGTTAAACCTTTTTGCTAGACGCATTTTGCATTGAAAAACCAGTCAGTAGCAACAACCCCTTTTTCAGCTTTTTGGAATAGGTAAAAACTGAAAAGGCAGTTGCTGCTGCTAACCGGATTTTCAATGCTTGCATGCCTAGTGAAAAGATTTAACATCTGCTACAAGTCCATGGGATTCTCAACCTCTTTCTGTAGAATTACATTTCTGTTACCTCAAGTCTCTTCTTTATCTGTGAGGAAATTTTCCAGCATTCACTGCCATATAGTAAGAATCAATATTACATAACAGTTCAGTACTCTTTTCTTTATTTCTAATGAAACTTTTCTGTTTCTTAATACTTTGTTTAGCTTATGAAAGTCATCTTTTGCTATTCCAATGCACGTTCAGTTTCTGGTGTTACATCTTCTGTCCCCTGTTAAGACTTCCTAGGCAAATAATTATATTTGTACATACCTTACATAGTGAGGATATAGTGGCATACAAATTCAGGTTTAAAATGAACAGTTGGTTTTCCCATGCCAAGAAGGTTTGATGATGGAGGATAATTACAAGGAAACACATGGGTTATTTTTAACAAAACAGGATAAAGAATTTATTTATGAATTTACATGCTGTATCAGTAGTTTATTTCAGGAAAATAAATCACAAATTTTTAAAATCTGTAGTTTCAATGAATTGTCATGAAGAGGAAATGTTTATACAATAGATTAAATGATCTGACAAAATAATATTCAGAGATGTTTAAAACAAAGGGAAGACAGTTGTTTGTAGAAGGGATATATAGATGAAGAGAGATAGTTTGAGATACTTAGCTTTCTTTTTGTTGAAATAAAGTTCTTTGAAGTATCAAGTGTTCATTAAGGCCAATAATTAGTGAATAATTTGACACTGATGAAAATCTGAATGGTGGACAAGTGAACAGAAGTAAAACCTTTCACATGAGTTCAAAAGCTCTTCTCTTGTTGATTAATTTTTTTTCTTTATTTTATATCAAAAAGGATTTTGCATAGGATAGCTATTTTGTTTTTTAGGTTCAGTGGCTAGTTCCTGTAAAAAAAAATTTTGCATTGGTTCAAAGAAAATTTCACATGTTCGCAAATTTGTTTCCGTTTTTTTCTCAGCTCCCAAGCCAATCTCTATGAAGTCAAAGTTTTCATTGGTTCAAAGAAAATTTCATACAGGCTCACAAATTTGTTTCCAGCTTTTTTCTTAGGATCGCCTGAATTTGAAAAAAGTTGGTAAAGGGAGTTATTATTTTGTACTCACCACAAGGACAACCTATATCAAAAACATTTCAGAAGACTGCATGATTGTTAATAATTTTAGGTTCAAGAGTAATATGCATTTTCAAAGTGAAGCATCCAATTACAAAACAAGTCAGTTTTATTATGAAGCATCCTTTAAAAAGAAAGTTAACATTATTCTGTGTAATAATCACTTGACCACAATCTTGATATTTTATGATACTAAAATTACTTCACTTTACTTTCTTCAAAGATATTAAAATTTCTTTTAAAAATTTGCTTTATTAGTTGTTAAGCATCATCTTGCAATTGTTATGCATTTAATGTGTCTTAATATCTAATTTGACTTTCTTTTCTGTAGTGTAAAACCTAGTAGACTTCAAGAACGTAAGGAACGTCAGAATTACTTGAGTAAGCTGCTTAAAACATGGTGCTTCCTTGTCCAAGAAGAACACACTTTTCTCATGGAAGTAAGTTGTTTTACTATTGTTCCAAAGCATTCTGATTTGAAAATCATCTGAAAAGTAAGCTTGGTTTATAAGTTTTAAATATATGTTTCTTATTTCTTCATTTTAATTACCAACTGATCAATAAAAGATTTGTGAAAATTCTCAAGTGGGCATGTGAATAAATATCAACATTTTGCAATTGCCTGGTAAATCAATATCACTATGAACTAAGAATGATCTCGTTACTGATATTCTTTTAGAAAAGTATTGTCTGTTTGTTTTCTGTTAATCTTCAGTACCTAAGATTTTTGAGACCTCAAGATATAATAATAAAAGGTTGCATAAGTTGGTCCAGTTTTGATATGCAAGAATATGCTTATTAGAGGCTGAGAAAAATAAGACTGCTGGAATCTACTGTAACTAAGAGATGACAATATCAGGAAAATTAGCATAAATGTTATTCTATTTAGTATATGTAGCTGGATTTCTTTTTTCAGATTAATTACTAGATTGCTTCTGCCTGTAATAAATCATCAATAACAAAGAAAAGGCCCCAACCAATTGAACTATATGTAGTATGTAATTCATACCAGAAAATGCTAGAGGTCTGAATTGAATTTAATGTCCACCAGGAACCTTGATCTAAGAAGAGTTGATCTGTGGTGACCTCAATATGTACTGGGTTTGCACTAAGTGATACCAAAAATAAATTTTGCACTCTGTGTCACATCAGAAAGTCAAAAGACCTAAAACCCTTGAGAGTTGATTTAGAAAGTATCCTGAAAGTCATCAAATGCAGAATTGAGCCTTGAAGGATGTCAATTTTTGCACCAATATAAACAAGAATGTGAACCCACCTGAACTCAGCATATATACACACAAATGAAAGATAGATAACATGTTATATAAATACGTGCCTACGAGAGGAGAAGGAGAAGCCCTCATACCCTCACAAGAAGATGATTGAATGTTTGAAGAAAAACCCCTAAAAACATACTTTTAGTGTCTCTAACATTAATTTTACAATCCAGAAATGAATAAATTTTCTTTTTATGTATGGAAAATTTACTCTTGTATTCTTATTAGATATTATTAATATTACTTATGCACCTGAAGAAGACCAGGGAACACACCAGTCAAAATGTGATTAAAAGAGTAAAAATGGGGATACTTGTCAGAATGGCATGTTAAATTATAGAATTTCAGATGATATTTCACAAATTTGCTTCATTAAAATTTGTTGAAATTCTGAATTCATGTGTGTATGATTTTCCAAATATTTTTTTTTTCATTATTTGCAGGCTATTGAACAGTTGCAGGCTAACTATGTTGTAAATGAGAAGTCACTAAAACTGCTTGAAATGGTCCTAAAAAAGGTATCCTCTATATCGTCAATCAGTAACAACCATGCACTTTTGTTAGTACATGGTAAACTGCTGTCCCTCTATTCCAGGTATATACATGTTTCTTTCTGGTTTTTCGGCCAAGATGTACTGATTACGAAATTGGCTAAGTTATTTGAAGATAATTTTTATCCTATACAGTTTCCATTCTTAACAGTTATTTTCCTAAAATCCAATTTTCATTTAAAAAAAAAAAAATTAGCTAACCATTACACTATGACTAGGTAACCACTAGGATATTTTAAAGGAAATTTAACCTGTTAATGTCCACCATAAGATTTGATAATAATTATATAAATAAAAATACAGTATTAATTATAGGTTTCTAAAAAAAATTAAGAACTAATTATAATTGAGTGATTGATAAAACAACCACAGTTAGGATCATAGCAATCCTTTCAACCACAGTTAGGATCATAGCAATCCTTTCATTAGCTGCATAGTATGTGCTTTGCCAGGGCTACATACAGTTTTGAATTGTTTTCCTTCTCCTACCTAACAAGCTTGTGTAAATTGATGGCAGAATAGAGTAGGAGAGATTGTGAAAGAACAAACCTTACTAAGAAGTAGAGAGGATAGGAAGTTGTGGAGAGTCATAATCACCAATGTCCTGAAAGGACATGGCATATTGATGATGACTTTTATTATACCACATGGCCACAGGATTTATGTTCCCAGCAAAGATTGAACTCACTATTCCATAGCAAATAGCTTACTAGCCATTGACTTTTTAAGTAAATTTAATCTTTTGTAGATCTTAGGCACATGTTAGATAATACAAAATATAAATTATTCTGGAATGAATGACAAGATGGAAAAACTTACTAGTGATAAGTTTCCTTCCAAGAAGGAACTTCTTCAGATAAATGCTGAAAAGTTCTATTTCAGAACAAAACACATGACATGACTAATAGGTTTTTCCATCTTTTCATTCATTTATTATTGTTGTATTTTAATATCACCTCTTTCATAAATTATTCTGCAACTTTGCAGTTTGTTTGTTACATTCACTATAAAGACATTAACCTCTAAGCCAAGACAAGAACAAATATTTGGTGATTTTTTTTATTTTTATTTATAACTTTCTTTTGCTTTAAATTAGACCAACAAACATTACACACACACACACACACACACACACACACACACACACACACACACACACACACACACACGGTGGAGTAGTGAATAGCAGCTTGGATTGAGGAATTGGAGAGCCAAGTTCAAATTCCAGTTGAATTCATTACATTCACTTACGTGCTAATACCCTTGGAAAAGGTATGTATCCTCTTTCTCCCTCCAACTATGGGTAAATAGCAGAATAGACTGGGTTCTATAGCCTTAGATGGCAACTGGTCTAGGAGAAGGACAACTCTGAAGTTAAAACCTGTGGAGGGTCGTTTGGGGACCTTGTGGCACATAGTGCACCAGGTCTCTGTATATGGCCCTTCAATAGGTGTAGTTGGTTCTGCACAAAGCCTTCACCACTATTATCAAATCATATGTACTGGTGTCTGGCTGTTCCTAGGAACTGAGCTGCTTGACCCTCATACGTCGAATATGATGGGAGAGTTCACCATATATATATATATATATATATATATAAAGAAATAACAGTAAGATATATAATCCAGTGTTCTTATCGATATTTTTTATTTTTACAAAACACTGCTCAATGTAAATTTACAGAGCATAAATATTATAAATTAACTGATTTAAAATACGGTTTTTTCACTACACAGTAATAACCATATTTCAAAAACTGAAGCTAGAAACTTCAAATTTAATTATATAATTAAATTAAAAGCATTAGTTCCATTTCATCTTTAAGCAAATATTGGAATAACTTATTTTTTAAATTTACTGAGTCTTAAATGCATACATAAATTCAAAATTACCTGTTTCCAAGGATACAGAGAAATCCAATCATTCAGTCAGGGGCGGTAGCATGTTCATTTTTATTAACTATTGTTGTATCAATTATGAGTTACGTTCGGAAAAAAGGTTAAGTTTAGGGAGGGTAGGGGTGTATTTTTCAACGAATTCTGACATCCGTTAAATGCATATCATCTGGGTTTTTTTTATTAACGGCAAAAAGTTTTTCAGCTTTTTTTCATAAAGATTCTTTCTAGGGGTGTTTAGGTTAGAATATGTTTTATTTAACTACAATTTTAAAATATTTTTACTCTTAATTACTAATAGACTATATTTCTTTTTAAAACAAGTAAATGTAATAGAATTATATAAATTATTTAAAATTACTTTTTCATATCAAATATAAGTATGTATATTACCAACTCCTATTTTTTAATTTTATTTTTAAATATTATTTAAGGAAAATTTTTGACAATGACGGCAAAAAATAGCTATTTCATTTCTCTGATTCAGTAAATTTTTATTTTTTATAAACTTAGTAATATATAGTTTCTCATGTATGCATAAAGGATATGGGTCATTTAATGACCTACAAATTCTAGCTTTTCTTATTAATTTTCATTTTACTGTAGGTGTTTTATTGGATTCTTTTAAGTGCCAGAAATATTTTGAAAGTGATGTCCCTTTCAAAATATTTCTGGGAGAAATGGGAGCTGGTAATATACATACTTATATTTGGGGTTATTTTCAAATCCATTAATACGCACTAGTCTTATTCAACTTTGTGGCACTTATCCATTTCTTCCACTAAACCAAGAATAACCTAGTCTAGTTAAAACATATCTGGTTCTTTGGCAGTTGTTAGTTCAATTCCTGGGTTTGGTATTGCTGAAAAGTCATATATTCTGGTTCAGTGGAATAAACTTGGTAGATAAAACTGGTGGATATCACCTAAAGATGGAAGTGGGATGAGAACAATCTATCACCATTTATTGAATAAAGGTTTTAGTTCAAAATTCTAAGAGATTATCAAATACAACAGACATATAAAAAAAGTCAGAAGGTACAATGGCAAAAATGTTGTGAGTATAACAACTGAAATGAGCATGTTTGTCCAAATAATAAGGTATATCATAACAATAAGTTCTCATCTAAAAAAATTTCAACATAAAATATGGTGGTTCTATTTATCAGTAGATGTGGGTACATTTTTAAATATGTACTGTCATGTGTTTTATCCATGGTAAGAAAGTTAAAACTTTATTGTTGAACTAAGGGTGCTTTTTAAAAATTCCTTTTTTCAGTCATAATGCCTATGAACTTCAAGCAGCTGACATCCTGATTATCATTCTGTTGGCTACAGCACAATTCCCTTCGAATAGTGAACTTGCTGAATATTTAAAGCCACCACCCGAGCTACAAGGTGAAGATGGCCACCCACTTTCAGAAACCCTTCCTTCTATGAACATAGAGAACATAAATAAATCAACACTTACCACTGAATCAAACGTAGATTCAACAGATGATGAACAAGTTTCTCAATCAGGTACCAGTGTAGATACTTGTCCCACTCCAAATTTGAACCGATTGGCACCACAGGTACGTTTTCATTTTATTAGTAAAATACTTTTCTGTTTTCTATTCAAATTACAGTGTATATTTGAACATAGATTTTCTGGAAGAATATGAGAAATTTTTTTTTACACTGTGTAGATAAGACATGGAAAGGAAACTACAAGAACTCCAACAGAAGGTAGTGAAGGAAAATGCGAAGAAAGCATATCAATTGCAAGAAGACAGAATGCATGGTGGCTATCAAAAGGAAGAGCCCAACATGCAAATTACAAATTGGGGATATCAAAATCAAACAAGTACAACAATTTAAATATCTGCAAAGTGTTTTAACAGGGGGTGGAAAATGCAACACTGAAATCTGAAGGTGCATTGGGATAGCTAAAGATGCCTTCCAAAAGCTAAGCAAAGTATTAAGAAACAGAAAAATTTGATTAGAAATAAAGAGAAGATTACTGAACTGTCACATAATATCAGTCCTCCTAGTGAATGATGGATAATCTCATCAGAGATGAAGAAGAGCAACAGAAATGTTGTTCTACAGAAGGATGCTGAGAATGCCATGGACTGAACATGTGAGCAATGACAAAGTTTTAGAGAAAATAGAAACAAAAAAGACCTTTATACTTAACATCCATAAGAGATAGTTGAAATTTCTAAGCTACATAATGAGAAAGGAGGGCTTGGAAAATTTGATACTCACAGGACATATTGAAGGGAAGAGGGACAGAGGAAAACAATGCATAGCCTACCTAGTGAGCTTGAGTAAATGGATGACAGAACAAGAGCTACAAAAGACAGGAAATTGTGGAGTGCCATGCTCGCCTATGCCCTGAAGGGTATTTTTCCATAAGAGAACATAGCAAACCCAACTTGAATTAAAACTCGGCTTTCTGATTCCCAATTCCATGCCATTATCCATTACGCCATCTGCACAGCACTTCCATGCTTGCAGCACCTGGTATTCCCAATTGGTCATCCGTCTAGATACTGGCTATGCTGAAAATCACTTAATTTTAATGACTGTAAGAGAACCGGTGTTGTAATTATCTACAACACTCATTTACTAACTTGTATTCTACATTTTATTGTGTGTGTGTATATATATATATATAAAATTATTAATACATCTTTCGTGAAAAACAACAAACATGTTGATCACTTTCAGCTATGCTTCTGGCCATTTTCAAGATCTGTTATTATATAGATGCATTGTCTTTCTTATATTTTGATACATTTAAAACTTAGTATTGGCAATTATACCTGATGTTGTCACTGTAAAGTATTTGCGTGTAACTATCTATAAATGTGCTGGTGGTGTAATGGATACCAGCTCAGAATTAGAAATCAGCATGCTGAATTCAAATTCCAGTTGTTCATTACATTCACTTTCGTGCAAATACTCATGGGAAAGTTATGAAACTATTTCTTCTCCTCTCAGTTAGGTGTTAAATAGTAGGGCAGACTGAGTTCTTCAGCCTTGGTTAGCAACTGGTTTAGAAGAAAAAATTTGTCATGATGGTCATACTTATGTTGTGTGTTTGTGTGTATATATATATATATATAATATACACACACTACAGTTCAAAAGTTTGAAGCCACCCCCAGAATTAGCATGAGATAAACTTGACAGAAAGTGAAAAAAAAAAAATGAAGAAAACCTCTTAGAGTCATTGAAAAAAAGAATGGAATCAATTATCAAACTTATACTTTGTGAAACTTTTGCAATGAATGCCAAAACTTTGTGCTGCAGTAATCAAGGCTAAAGGAGGATATTTTGACAAGAGCAAAAATTAATCATAAAATTTTTTTTTTCTTTTTGTCGTAATAAAATTTCTAATAAAAAATCCTCTCATATTTTTTTAAATAAGAGAAAATTATTATGTATAATAATTTTCTCTTATTTAAGATACAAAACAACTATTTTTGGAGCCAATTTAAAAAATTGCCAGGGGTGGCCTCTAACTTTTGAACCGTAACACACACACACACACACACGTGTGTGTGTGTGTGTGTATATATATATATATATATATATATATATATATATATATATATATGTGTATTATTTTTTTTTATTGTGATATTTTGTCCCTGTGATGTCAGTTATTTTTTGTTCATGCTGATTTGGAGCTTCTCTACTTGATTCAGGGATTGAATTCAGAACCACTAAATGACAGTAGCATATGTATAATCAATATCTGTATTAACCAAGATAGCAATATTTTGAAATAATACAAGTATATTAACAATTACTCATCTCTGAAATGAAATGGGGAGAATTTGTTTGCCTGTTTTCTATACACAACCAAAACATTTCATGTAAATCTGTGACTTAAACCTATCCTAATGCTCTCATTAGAAATCACATAATCAGGTCATGTGACATGTGGTTATGAACCAGAATACAAATAACAGCAGCCAACTGATCAATCAGCCAGAAGAACAGCAAATGTACATCCTTGTGCAAATTAATTGAAACAACTGCTTTAGTTTCCTTTCTTTCACCATACTGTCAGTTTTAGACTCACTGGAGTAACAGGGTGTAATCAATTTCTATTTTTTCCTCAGATTAGGTCATTTGCAGTGGTGTGCAGTAATATGAATCTATTTTGGGAGTATATGATGAAATTTTTTTAGCCTTGAAAAATATTGTATCAAAATTTTATCATGCCCAGACACTATTGTCTCAACTGTTGATTAGTTGTTCTTTTCCATTGATCATACATGACTGGATACTTCCAGACAGGCCTTGTATTACTCTATGACAAGGAGGTATGACTGTCTACAAGTATCAGGTAATAAGTGTAGCTTCTTCTGGCATTAGAGTCTATATTGCTAAAACCAACTATATGGTTACGGTACGTAGATGACACTTTCATACTCTGGCCACATCAGGAAGAAGTCCAGGTTCTTCTGGACCATGTGAACTCAATAAGACCTTCGATACAGTTCACAATGGAGAAAAGAGAGTAACAACTCACTCCCATTCCTGGATGTACTAATATCTCGAACAGAGAATGGGTTCAAGACATCCATGATACCGTAAACCAACATTCACCGGACAGTACCTCAATTTCAACTCCCACCATCCATACAGCGAAAAGAAAGGGATCATCCGATGCTTACAACACCGAGCAAAAATCATAAGTGGCGATCCAGAGACGTTAGATAAGGAATTGGTCAGTATAAGTAGTACCCTACAATGCAACAACTACCCTGGGTACATGGCAGCAGCCCCAAAAACTGGGATAGGCGGGTACAAGAGGAGGACAACAACACTCAGAAAAACAGTCTGCCTGCCTTATGTGAAGGGGTTATCAGAGAAAATACAAAGGATCTGCGGTCCATAAACATCAGGACAACCTTCAAAAGTGTGACAACACTTCGCAGGTATCTCTCACGAGTGAGACCCCCATAGAGAGAACATGACTAAAAGACTGTGTGTACGCTATCCCCATGCAGCTGCGGAAAGGAATATAAAGGAGAGACAGGCCGCCCCCTCAAGGTAAGGCTTCAAGAACACCAAAAGCTGTAACGCGAGGGAAGTAGAAAAATCAGGCGTGGCTGACCACATATGGAGAGAGAAGGAGATCACCGCCCCTGTGGGATCATGTTGAGATCATAGACAGGGAACACCATTGGAAAATTCGTAAACTTATGAATCAGCACATATGCTAGGCCACAAAAATCTCCTGAGCCGACCAAGCATAGAAATAAATACAATATGGGAACCAGTAATAAGGAGTGCCAGAGAAAAGCAATGATAACAAAGTTGCAATATGAACTCTGGTAAAGACATGCAATGATAACAGCAAAAATTGCAATATGAGCACTGGTAAAATGATGCTGAAAACATTAGGTTTATAATACTCAGAAGTTCATACCCAGATGTCCTCAAGGACACATGGCACAGTGGATAAAAGGCGTTGGTTAGATCCAGTGAGTTTCAATTCGGGTTAAGGCAGTGGAGAAACTTTCAGGGAAAATTAGCAGGAGATAACTGATAACTGACATCCATCAAACATGGCACGTGGAATTAGAACAGTGATCGAAATAAAGGGTTCAGTTCGAAATTCCAACCAACGGCTGAAACGTTGTGACAAATATGGTCCGACTAATGTAAATACTGTAAATCAGCTTTTGTAGACTTGGGTGATTACAACTTAATACTACCACTGATATCCTCTTCTTACCACCTTTATCACACCACAGAACTAGAATAATAGACATCCTATGCATATAAGTTATACAGAGTAAAGAGTTCTTTGCAAATTACATGTCCTACAAAATAATACAAGATTTGAAAGTCACCCATTGACAACCATAACACTGATATTAAGTTGGTATCAAAAACAAATTACAAATTTAACAATTTAAAATAACTAAGTGTGACTGTTTTGAATACCACTAATAATACAACATGTTGGTTCTAATCTAGTGAAATAACTGCTAAGAACATTCCCTCCACAAATTTATACAGATACATGCTGGGATTTCTTCCTGACCAATAAAAATGGACAATTCTTAGACTGATCCTCCCATATTTTTTATTTTTTTTTTTAGTCCTGCAGTCAGAACGTTATAACCACTTGACTGTATCCCTTTTGCATGAGAACACAATTCTTGCTTTGTGAACTTTTTACATAGTTTTCCTTTACGTATATATTGTTTGCTTAGTATTATTTTGCCCTGTTCTTTTTCATCCACTTCTTAATGTTTATTGAAAACTTTGTCAATTCTGTTTGTTGAGAATTTTGTTATTTTTTAATGCCATGCCTCTTCAGACTCTCCACAATTTTATTTTTTTTATTATCTTTGAAAACCTATGGCTTGTTGGGAAAGATAGTGAAGCAGTTTCATGTTGCCTTTTCATTCTCTAAGACTGGTTGCCATCCAAGGTTAGAGAGCTATTTAATCCATAGCTAGTAGGAGAAAAATGGATTCATGCTTTTCTCAAGGACTTTTATATAAAAATGAATGCAACAGTTTGGGCTTTGAACATGACTTGCTGACACTGCTTTCCATGCTTATATCCATTACACTACCTGCAGAGAGACACATCAGATACCTGTTCAGAAAAAGGTGAATGTACAAATATAAATTGGTTATTAGGTCTATATTATAATTGTATAATTATTATAATTGTAACACCCAAATATATCACAATTCTTGAAAGAGTTATTGACATAGATATATCTGACCACAGTTATAGCAGTTGAACACATAACACCAACTGAACTGTAGATGACCATAATTTGCTTGCATAATGATTTTTTTTCAGTGAGAGAAACTATAACATAACATTTTTTCTTATTAATATAGCTTTCTCATCATAAGGAAAGTGGTAGCGGCAATAGTACTGAAGATCTGAGTGATGCTTCAACTGGTGGTGATCAGCCTTCTTTATCCATCCGCAAAATAACTCAAGGTAAAAATTTATCTTTTTTTCTTTTAATGGAGTAAGTGATAATAAAAGCATTAAGCAAGTTTAAACTACTTTCTTTTAACAAGTGTTCAGTCTGTGAGTTTTAAAACATTATTGTTAGTATATCAGAAGAATATATTCCTTATTACCATATCACCAGTAACTGTACTGGCAAGTGGTAGGGTATATGATACAGACCTAGATTAACTATATTGAATTAAGTCATTGATCTTTGAAACACTTAAAAATAAGTGCAAAACAGGAAAATGAGAAGTTGAGTGTGGTATTAATAAAGACAATTTTAATGTTGGCTCAACTTGTGCAACAGAAGAATCAATGAATGATTAACAAGAACAACTTTTATCATGGATCAAACCTGATGTCAAAGGATGAAGTGAACTTTTGTGTGCAGAACACTCAGACAAACTTGGGTTCATGATTTTATTGCAAGAGACTAAATTTGGAATTAGTCTGTTTTTATCCTCTTGGTATTGTCTTTAAATGGAAAACTTGTTCCTTTAAATTCCTTCCAAAAATCAGCAATATCACAGAAATGTTTTTCATTCTCCAATATCTTATTGGCCTGAACTAGCTCACAAATGTTAAACCCAAAGTGATTAGTGTAGTCTCTTCTTGGGCCACTTCATTAGTTACAGCTCACAATCAATGTTAAGAAGGTTAACCTGTGAATGACAACTATTAAGTTTTTTTCATTAAGCAGACCAATCCAACATCAGAACTTTAGGACCTGCCATGCCTGCACACAAGGTTGAATCTCTTTGTATTCCATTGGTAAGAAGGAAGTTCCACTCAGACAGTTTCTTCCCAAGAACTGCTACTTTGAAAAACAGACTCTTGAAAGGACGCTTCTCTGATCACTACAACCTCTTCAAGTTTAGGGTCAACCATTATCTCTCTACACATCCTCATAATATCGACTTCTTTTTACATCCATACAACAACCTCATTCATTAACCCTCTACTTTGAGTGGCTCTTGGGTCTTGTATTGGGTGACCAGTTAGTAAAAAAAAAACATAAAAAATCATTTTGTTGTCATTATAGCAAGTTTTGAATTTCAAGTATTTATATAATTATTGTATTTATAGTTATTAATTTTTATTTTAGGTAATTGACCTTTTGCGTGCACATACATTTTTGTGCACCCATTGGAAAACACTCATCTTAGAACTGTGCTTATCATTGTAAATTTTCCTGCAACAATTTAAAGGATCATTGTAAATCTACTTCAATTTTCTGATAACATTATGAATTCACTCCCCATTTCAGGTGTTACTTATTTGTCCTATCTAAATATAATTTATACTAAAGCTAATTCTGATGTTATCACAATCATTGAATCCTACTATTAAGTTGCTTAGAAAGAGTGAGAAAACATCTTGATCTCCATTTTCCAAGTTCCAATATACATGTTGTTATAGATTTATGATAGAATCACACATTAACAAGACAGAAGGAAGGGCTAAATCAACACAAAGAAATGAACTATAAAAAGGAGTTAAACATGAAAACATTTTCTATGCAAAACATGAGTGTACATAAGTCATACTAAACATACATTTTATATATATATATATATATATATATATATATATATATATATATATATATATATATATGGAAACCTAATTATTTTGTAACTAGAGATGTCACCTGATGAACTATATATATATATATATATATATATATATATATATATATATATATATAAAGAAAACTTTTTTTTACCAACATGTTTTCTCCTCTGTGGGACTTTATTAAGCTAAATGTATAGATTTTATTTTGCAACATGTATTTATAAACAGAAGTAAAAGATATTAAATTTTCAAAATTTTTAATTTAAAAATTCTTTAAAATATTTTTAAAGCTAATTATGTAAGTAAATAGTAAACTATGGCGGATGATTAGTGATGATTACTTTACTTATTATTTAATAAACAAAAGTGAGTAAGTGCTGTTATTGTTGCTGAATTTTATTTCCTTATTTATATTTTTTTTCTTTAATATAATAATTAGATATTATTTAATTTTAATTTTGTAAATTATGTATGTATTTCTTTTAAATAATAGGTCTTGAGTTAAGTTTTATTTTAATTAAAAAAATTTTATGGTCATGCATGTTATCTTAGTAAAGGAATATTTCTTTTTCCTTTTGTCTTTATTCATACTGTCTTTTTACAGATATATTTTCTTTATATGTGAATTTTTATATAAATATAAAAATATCATACATTGAGTACTGGTTCTACTAAAATAGCACAATGTATAATAACTGAGCTCTAATTTTTATTAATAATAATTTTTTTTTTTTTTTTCACAAGTAGCACAACTCTTAATTTCATATAGATATATAATTGTTAGGTGGTGATTGAAAACTTTTAATCAGCACCTGAGAACTGCATTCTGCATAAAACTAAAAGTTGTTTTTTTACTAGTGACGGTGGGCGGAATATATATATATATATATATATATATATATATATATATAAAATATTATTTATATATCAATAATAAATTGTCTCACACATTTAAACACATAAAGAGGCAAGCATTATATAAAGGAGAAAAATAAAAAAGGTCTTACTTGTAATGTCTCCAAGAGGGACATATTACAGTTTAGTGGTATCTTTACTATTTCTTTTAAGAATGCATCCTTGCTTGTGAAAAACTATATAGATACTAACTAGCTGTTCCCAATGGGCTGTCAAGGGCCCTTGGGACCTAAGTAAATTCTTCCTATCAAAAGGGAGATAATTGCCTTCTGTACACTACCTTCAATAACTGTCACAGTAAATATGCTACTATTAATGTTCTCTAATAACTATAATTCTGAAGTTGCTGAAAAGCCATACTTTGAATTTTCTTTTTATTCTTTAGAACATAGGTACAAAGGTTCTTCAACAGATGACATTACAGAGAGAAATGATCCACAGAATATTACACAAAATATAAAACACAGTACTTCAGAGGTAAGGCTATATATAAAGCATATTTACAGTTTGATTTATGCAAACTTTTGAATTTTAGTTATATCCAAATTATCTTATTGTTCATATACCTTAATATTAAAAAATTGTACCTAATTTCACAAAATTTTAGCAACATAAACTACATAACTACAGTGAGCAAACTATATGTCAGAGAAGTGGCTGGATGAATCCAAAAGATTTTTAGTTGCACAGCCACATTTTGAAATCTCATGACAAGGATTGGTTCCTCACAAGTGAAATTAACAAGATTGCATTTCTATCTGAATTTCTGGGATAAAGAGTTATCATTATTTACATTCAAGACAATAGCCTAGTGGTTTAAAGCATTGCTTTGTAAATTTAGTGAGTTATAAATTATTATGAGTTCAATTCCTGGTCTTGGCAATGTGGACTTAAACTCAGTGAAAACAGGGTGAGCAATAACTGAGCAGTACAAAAAAATAAGAACTAGACACGATATCTTTAGACAGGGACAGTGGAACAAGAACAGTTTACCTTCATAAATTAAATAAGGGTTCAATTTGGAATTCCCTGTAGGTTACGCTGATTGATATACACTTGATGAAAGCCAGAGAGTACAACAGCTGAAATGTGATGACAATAACAAAGTTGAGGACAATAGTCCTAATATAGTGTAAATAAGATTGTATTTATAAGACTGTGGTTTCAGATTATTTTTTTTCTCTCAGATGAGCTTTATGGTGGGTGGAATATCAGCATATTAATAATAATCCAATGGCCCAACAGCTAGAGTGAGGGACAGTTTTCATTTAGTTCATGAAGAATTGGAAAGTAGATTACAGAATGGTGACAGTAATGACCTGTTTAGCACAATCTTGTTTGGCTGTAAAAAATATAGCATCATAAATGGCAATGATAATATTAGCCATTTCTTTATAAAGAAACATTTAGCATTCATTGACCAAGCAGCCAGTACAACAGTTGGTTGAAATTTATAAAATCTTTCTCTTAAACAATTTTTCAGAAAAATAGGTTTCTCAAGTCCAGTAGCTGTTATTGCTCTTTCCAATATTAATGATGTCTTTTGTATGAAGTAGTGTGAAATGTCAACATCTTGATTATGGCATTATTTTCTCTTCAAGTTATATGTGATATCCATTTTAGCTGTTGTTGCTGTTGGAAGTCCTCAAGTGATGATTTCTGTTATCTGATACAATTCTTTGTGGTTCTATAGTGCCAGTCCACAAGGATAGTCTTCGATGATTCACAGGCTTCACTCACTCAAAGCCATTTTTAACCATTGATTTTAGAAAGCTATTATATACAGCCAACAGTTTAGATATTTCTGAACATGTTTAGCATCGTGCATAACATCTGTATGAACGTTTAGAGCTGATGAGGCTATTTAAGAACATGACTCAAGTAAGTCTCAAAAATGTTGTCTACTGTACACTAGTTAATGTGCCATGTATATAAGAATAAATTTATACAAAATAATTTGATGTGTTGATCTATGACATTTAGTGATATTTCACCAGTTCTGAAAAATAGCTACCAAATGACACAGACAGCACTAATTCATTCCATTCTCTGACATCAATGCATTTATAGCACTCCAGGCTCCATGGAAGTCAGCCAAAGGGAAGGTGTCCAAGATCCTTCATCTTCTCAGTATATTCAAAATGACAGTCCTGAGGTTCTCCTTCAGTGTAGGGAACAAACATTTCATGGAGCAAATCTGGACTGTAAGGAGGGTGAGGGACAGTTTTGATGCCCATCTCTGTCAACACAAAACTTTATTGCTTTCAAATTGTCTTCAGATCCTGACTTCTGTAAACTAGTTAGTTGTGACAAACAGTGTTTAGTTGTGTTACATTTTTCCTAAAACCAGATATTCTTCTGATTTATGCTACACTAATTTTTGCCACTGGCTGGATTTGAATGCTCTGAAACCCAAGACTGAACTAAAATTTCATCAACTGCACATAGGTTTTGCACATATCTTCCATTTTTACTCACACACTCAAAGAAAAAATAAGCAATACAATCCAGAATTTCCACCCAATAGAATCCCTCCCCAACCCCTTGGACTAAAGAAACAAAATAAAAACTGGAATCAATCTCAGCTGAAAAAGGACATAAAAACCCATCAAAGGAACATTTTTGTCAGTCAGATGGCATAACAGCCTGGATTTACAATGCTCACCAGAAAGTGACCTCCCATCTCCAGAAGACAACTCACCAAAGGCCATTGCCACAGTAAGTCACCACTCACTTTACCTCCCTTACCGTACGCCTCTGCTGAAGACTTTTACAACTCCACTTATCTCCTTTCAATGAGAGACATTTACACCGATTTATCATTTGTTGTATTTTACATTAATTGTTTATTTATTTATCATTTGTTGTATTTTACATTAATTGTTTATTTCTTTAAACCGCTGTTATTTCTTCTTTGCTCTGCCACCATATGCTTAATATAATAGTAGGATGTGTTTAAAGAGCTTTCACAGCCATCTCCTTCAATCAGGAATAACAAAACTTGACAGGTCATCTTATTAGATGTATAGTAATGATATACTAAAATTACAGTAATCTAGAATAGTTGCCTCTCCTAAAAAGGCTCAAAATTTCTGGAATGTCCCTTAAACATTATCCAAAAAAAGGTGTACAAGAAAAACTCATTATGATTTTATTTTTGAAATTTTTGTATATAGCTCAGCTATAAATCTTTAACTGTCAAATGAAGCCAATTTTTAAAATGATTTACTTTTAGATTTTTCCATTTCAGAATTACTAATAAAAATATATTCTCTCTTGTTTTTTATTTTTTAGAGGAATGTTGAATCTCATAGCTGTGATAGTCCCAAACCAACACGTCAAGCCACAACAAGTGAAGCAAGTAGTCAACCAAAGAATAAAGCCAGCAGTCCAAAGAATGAGTATCAAAGACATTCCCTCAAACCAATTCCAGTTTGTTTGCATACACCTACATGCCTTTATACTCCACATCAACTGTATTGTATTGAGATCTTCCCAGGCATTATTTTAGCTGTAGTATCGGAGGTAAGAAGTTACACCTTTTTATTATTTTCATCAAGCTATTTTACACCTAGCATACATTTTTTTAAATTTTTGATGGGTATTATACTAGTATTGAATAATTCTGGTTTACTTTTAAATATTTTATTGAAATAATTTTTTATATCAACAAAAATTCTTGAACATATTAGGACTTTTGGAAAATTTTCAGTTTTTTTTAAATACATGATTTAAAAAAATTAATTAAACTTGTTTCTTAACATTTACTATTTGTTTACTCAATCGATAGTACTTTCAGGATACAAAGCCATATTAAAATTATAAGTTGGTCAGAAGTGTCTTGCTAGTTGATACTATGTAATTTACTCTCATGACCTGTGATGATTTGACTAAATGATTAATGTAACCAAGCTCTAGAACTATAGAAGTAAGACTATTGGACATTACTAATTGGAATACAAAAACTAGTAAAACAACCAGGATACCTATTTAGAAATGGTGTCCCATCTTTTTACTTTTATAAAGAGAAAATTATATCCTTATATTTATGGGTAAGAGTGTTCAATATCAGGGATAGAATGTGTGTGTGTATATAAATGTGGACACAGGTCAACACTGAGTTGTAACAGTATATTTCATGCTTGAACACAATCTTGAGGCTATGTGTGTTATGTCATAGTGTGACTATATATATATATATATATATATATATGCTGGTCAATGGGGCATTATGGGTAGCAAAGACATTTCCAGTTTATTGTTATCCTAGTAGTTATATTTTTAAATTATTCTAAATGCTGTTTAGTAAAGTAAAGAATATTTTTAAAATAAAATCCTATAGTGATACACTTTTTGAAAGAATAAAATAAATGATTTTAAAAATATTGCATTATTATATTGATATTATAGAAAATCAGAAAAAAAAAATCTCCAAAAAAATATTCAAAGAAAACTTTTTTAATTTTTTTTTTTTTTTTTTTTTTTTTACACAATAGACCTAGAATAAAAAAAATAAATGTTAAAAAAAAGCCAAATTTTACTTTTTATTTTAAAAAAATTTTTATTAAATAAAATTTCAGGCTAATGTCTCCATATCAGATTTTTTTTGGTTTCTGATTTTTCATTTTTTCAGTATATATTTTACCCCATCTTTAAAAAGTGTAAACCTCAATGTAATCTGCCTTGATACATAATTGAAAATAATCAAATTAAAAAAGGTAGAAATAGAATCACGTAAAAAAAAAAATTTCTTTTCTTAAAATTTTGAAGAGAAACTGAAGAGAAATAAAAATATATACTTTACATAAATGCCAAACATTTTATGAAAATCCAATAATCTCTTTTTATGAGACCAAAAAGGCAATGATGTTTTAATAGCAACATTGTTTATACAAAGTAAACAACATTTTTAAATGCAAATATCAGATTTTTTTTCGATATTTTTTTTTTTTTTTTTAAACTTGAAAAAAAGACCATGAAATTTTGAGTGTTTCACAGCTTTTTTTTTTTTTTACTCCAGTGGCAAATTTTTTGCTATGAAAATTGGAGATATATTATTTTTTTAATTTCTTTTTTAAAGAAGTAATAGACTTTTTTTACTTATTAATCTGACAGAATTTATCACTTTAAATGTTATTTATAGTGGGTACCCATATTTGAGCCAATGCTCTGTTTATTTATTAAATATATTTATTTATTAGTATATTTATTTTTGCCTACCAGTCTGAATGTTTGAGAAATCTTATATATGTGCGTGTGTGTGTCTATATACAATCTGCAACAGAAAATTGGGTGACTGCATTAGAAACAGTGAAGTTCTGACTGAATGCAACATGATGAGTATTGAAGCCATCCTAATGAAAATCCAACTTAGGTGGGTAGGACATCTTTTTCATATGATCGATAGCAAACTTCTAAAACAACTTCTTTAACCAGCTTCTCACAAGCAGGTCAGTTAGAAGGCCACTCTTGTGTTACAAAGACAAATTCAAAGACAGTCTAAAGTGATGCAGCATCCTCTTTTCTTCCTGAGAACACAAGGCATTGGATTGAAAGAGATGGTGCTTGTCCTACTTCTCATCTATACAAAGGTTTGAGTGAGGCTGACTTGAACATTGGGATCAACTACATGCAAATATTAAAGAAAGTTGGCAGGATGTTTCTCCTCTCAATGATAGCTTTACTTGTCACTGTGGGTTTGTTGGACACAGTAAAGCAGGCCTTGCTGTCCACTTGTGGAAACATTGGGCAATTGATCTTCAACCACTCAAGGCAAATGGCTCAACTACATGTCCCATCTGTCTAAAAGTTTGCAAAACTCTTGCAGGTCTTGGGAGACACATACATGTCCACATAAAAGTTGAGCACCTTTTTATTTTACTGAGCCCTCATTTGTCATCTGCAATGAGAAAGTCCATATATATATATATATATATATATATATATATAAAATATGCATTTATAAATTCAAGATTGTCCTAAATAAAGACAGGTTATTGTTTACAATTGTTAATGAATGGCAATTGTTAAACAACAATCATTGAGCAAAACTTGTTGAAAGAAGAATTTAATCATCAATTTCATAGTCATAATAAATTATCTCATTTGAAGAATATAAGAGCAAGAATAAATGTAAAAAAAAAAATTTGTCTCATTAAGCTGGCATATCTGAAGCAACATTGGAAACTTCCAAGACATATGTTGTGACTACCATTCAATGGAAATGGATAAACAGCTAATGGTCATTGGTACCCAGCTTACTGAGTCAGTCTACTAATATGCAATGTTGTGTAGTTTTGTGCTGAAATGGCTCCATAATCTTTGATGGCTGATAAATTCAAGCAATGTGCTTGCATAAAACTGTGCATAAAACTCAAAATCAGGTTTTTGGCAAATATTCTTTGAATGGAACACTGGGTTTTGAGTGACTTCCATGTTTCAACAGCAGTTAATTATTGGTTTAAAATACTGATAATTAAGAGTAATTAATCACAGAAAATGTGAAAAAAATTTTATGAACACTACCATGAGGATTTTAATTCATTTACTCTCACATGGTTGGAATCAATTATGGAGTTTGTCAGAAAATCCTAGTTTTAGAAATTTCCAATACTATCTTGCATATCATGTTTAGCTGCACATGGAATATACCTTTTTTTTTCTTTTTTTTTTTTTAATTAAAAAAATAACTAGAAAAATGATTGTGAATTTTTATGCAAAAATGCAATTTTTCTCTTTAACCAGTTCTTTTATTTTCAGACTAAAGTTATTTTATTAATACTTCCTACTGAAATAAGACCACATCTAATGTTCCCTTTAAATAGAGATTGCGCAGGTAATTTGAAATGGCAAATTCTTATTTTCTTTTATAGTTCAGTATTTATTAACATGAGTTTGTCTTTCCCACAGCAACCATCATCTAACCAATCAGGACTGATCTGCCAGTTGCATGACCTTCTCAATGACATTGTTTCTGGAAGCAGTCGAGGAGAGCGTCTTGTAAGAGGAGACAGACAATACACTTTTGATGTACTTGACATGTTGGTGAAGAAAGTTACATCCTCACGTTGTGGTTTCAAGGTAAATGGTTTCATTCCTGCTTCATAAATGGAGGACCAAGGGTGAATCAATGGGAGAAAATTTCTTATCTGCAAAGGGATATTATTAAATTAGAAAAATATATGTAGTAGGTACTCTTCATTGAAACCTTTTGAACAAAAATATCAATTGACCTGTGAGATTTTTTGTGTTACCTTTATTTATCAGCTTTAAGAAAAGATAAGTCCTTTGAATACCAACAATCTTTTTTAGCATTTTCAGCAATATGAAACCTCCATTATTTACTATATGGTAATCTTAAAAAGAGTATACCTATAGTATAATCATGAGATCATCCCATAATTGATATTAAAAGTTTGTTGACTGTATAAACCTAAACTTGGAATAAAAGAAGCAGAAATGTCCTATAGAATATATGCAGTGTCTGATGAAAGTGAAGTTTGTGACCCGATTACTCAAAAGTGGTTTAGAGGGGTTTTAATCGAAAAGATGATATTCTTAAAGAACAGCCAATAAGCACTGATGATGACAAATTGAAGCTGTGTATTGAATTTAATGTGCTTCAAAAGTGTTTTATATTTGCATTAATGATTAACAATGATATGATACACTTGTGCCTCCATTGTTTTG
>CAHIKZ030000914.1:537500-552500 GCA_903632075.3 Acanthosepion pharaonis | reverse complement strand
AAAAAAAAAAGTGCATAAATTATTTTTTTACCTTAATCTAAAAATAACAAAAATGAGAAAATTGGCAGACAATTGCTGATACCTCCTGACAAATAAGCCAAACAGTTACACAAAGGTTCATCTATGAAACTCCAGAGTAGAGGTGCTGAATATAACATCAATCAGCTGAAAAATTTTATATTATTTAATATATATATATATATTATTATTTTATTTTTTTTTTTTTTTTAACCATTTTCCTGGTTTCTAGTGAAAGTTTAAATCTAAATTGTCCAATGATGTGAAGACATGATACTGTAAAAAAATGATAAAATTGACATAGCACAAAAAATAATCTTGATAATGGCTTATGAGATTTAAAAATTTTCAGAATTTGGAGGATTTATACTTTCTCTTGAAACCAGGAAAATGATTTGAAATATAGAAAAAAAATAAATATGAAGTATAAGGCAAACCAATGACTGAGTTTGTTGAGGTCTGGAAAGCCTTGAACATCTGCTGCCACTTGTAAACTGATGCTGCATAATGGAAAAATCAGTAACTGAATAAATGATAGAATGTGAACAAGTCTAAAGACCCATGAGATTTCATTAGAAATACATCACACACACACACACAATATATACAGTGTATCTCAAAAGTCACCAAGGGATTAAAAAGTGTAATAATTTCAAACTTTTCTATACAATATATAGTATTATATAGAGTAGATATAGGAAATAAATTTACACTAGTTGTGATGACTTACCTCAAAGCTCAAAACATGTGCGAACGTGTCTCGCTTGCATGACAAATCCCAAAAGAAACATGGCTACTGTCGAAGACGCGATTTATACGTGCCGGTCTTGTCCAAAACGAGATTGTACCAGTACACATGCAAATTTCAGCAGTGTCGGACTAGCATAAATAAGGCGAGGCGCCAGCAGCACGGGAGATGGCGAGTCATTCGGCGGACTTTGTGAAACAGTCGGACGTATGAATAGACTGGCAGACCAAAAGGCGGTTGAAGTAGGTGCGTTTGATTTGGGTGTCCATTTCACGACTGCCCGGTGTAAGGAGTCTCACAATTCATTTCTTTGAGGTGACCGACGGCAAAGAATAACAGCTGGTTTGCTGGCAAACCCTCTCGTCACTTTTTTGTTTTTCTCTCTTCTTTTTACTACACTAGTTGAGAAAGATTACATCTTCAAGTGGTGCCCATTTTCAGCTTTGCACAAACATGCCCTTTCTAAAGTATTTCCATCACAGACCTTAGTGTTTCAGACTCTAATGCTTTGATGTCTGTGTGAATGTTGTTCTTCTGTTATTAGAGAATCTGAAGTTTGCTGACGGAAGCCTTTTCTTTGGGATAGCTGCATTGGAAGAACTATGGTCTTGTCAAATACAGGGAGCATGGTAACCAGTTTATGCTGCAGTTCTGAGAAATTATTCTTTCCCACATAATTTGCCTGAGGAGTTGGATTGTGGCTCATGTCATATGAGCAGGTTGTATGTTGTACAGAAACAGGTTGATACATTTAAAATTTTGTTGGAGTGATCACTGAAATATCCAAACCTGTCAAGACTGCCTTGGAGTTGATGCGCTTGGATCTTCTTCAATACTCTCCTTTATTCACTCAAATACTTCTTCGTTCCTAACGGAACATGGTATGCCTCTTCGTGGAAGATTACTTACTGAACCTTTACTCTCAAAACTTGAAGAATCTACCACACCATAATAGCAACATAATCTGCTTGTTAAATTTGAATCCTTTATCCTTGGTTTTGGTAGAAAGATTTCACTATTTGTGTTTGTTTTTCAGTCATTTATTTTTACATGTTCAGCTCTTCATGAATAATTCTGTGTACAGTTGCCACACCAACTCCCATCTTTATGCTTATTGTTTTTAGAGACACGTGACAATCTTCATCCAGAAATGCTCTGATGTTCATGTTCACATTGTCTCCCTCCCACATTGCACGTTATCTCTCACATCCTCTTCACCATCCTTGAACCTCTTGTACCAGCAGAAAATCAGATGCTCTGGTCATAAAAGTTAATCCAAAAGCAATCTGGAATATTGCATACGTTTCTGTAGCATTTTTACCCATTTTAACACAAAACTTTATTGCATATCAAGCTTCCAAATTGTCTTCATGTCCTGACTGAATTCTGCAAACTTTTCCACTGGGACAAGCAGCGTTTAGTAAGGTGTGTTCAAAGAGATTTTACCACCATTTCCTTCGTTCTGGAATAACAAAAGTTGGAAATTCTCCTTATTAGATGTATAGTAATTATATACGAAAACTATAATAATTTTGAAAAGTTATAATTGTCTCTCAAAAAAATGTCTCAAAACTTCTTGAATGCACCTCATACAATATTTATTGTAATAAGAAATATTGTCAGATTAAAAAAAATCTGTTTAAAAATTAAGTTTACATTTTGCTACCAAAACAAAACTCAGAGATATAGATTTGAAAGGTCCCAACAAGAGATGTTTTGAATTTCTTGGTTTTCCATGACCTACTCAGTAAAAGCACACTTCGTCTATGTGAGTGGTTTTCCTGATAAAAAAAGGGAATACAGATTCAATTCCTATTGGGAGACACATTTTTCTTTGATCTAGGCCAGTTGATATTAATTTCACTTTTTAAGAAAATAAAAAATACAAAGATGTCAACTCAAAAACATGTACCCACTAAAAGTAACATTTATAGTCATAAGAAATATTAGATTATTTCATTTTTTAAAGTGATTAAACTTTGGACTTGTACTGTGTGTTAAAATTATAACAGTAGAGAGCTAGGGAAGAAAGATTTATTCTTGTATTTGTATTTCCCCCATTATAGGGATTATTATATCTGTGATCACGGATGGAACAAAATGGCTGAAAAGAAAAGGAATGACAAATATGCTTTATTCTCAAAGAGACTTTTATACCACTAAGACATACATAAAACGATATATACATATATACACATGTCCCATGCAGAGAAAAATATATCACATATCTACATGGCAAAGCAGAGTGTAAAGAGAAACAAAAATGAGGGGGGTCTTACATATAATATGGAGATATTCCTGAGTTTAGAGAAGCTATGTTTAGAACTTCAGATTCAAACAGTCCAAATTCATCGATGTCCCAGATGAAGAAATGAAACCACGAGTCTTGGGTTTTCCAAAATTGAGGACTGAAAGCTGGAGTTTCTATATCTGGGAAAGATATATTTCTAAAGGGAAATAGTGCCATGTGATTGTGTAAGCTGTTGGGGGAGGCAGATTGCTAAAAGAAAGCAACATCTAGTTTTGACTGCTGTAAACAAACTGAAATTGACTGCTTCTTTCATTTTGGAGTGAGATCACTAAGTGGTCTGTCATATGACTTATCTCCACCAAAGCAAGATAATCACCTTCTGTATCCCTACAAAGTGATAAAAAAA
This sequence comes from Acanthosepion pharaonis, assembly GCA_903632075.3. NCBI lineage: Eukaryota > Metazoa > Mollusca > Cephalopoda > Sepiida > Sepiidae > Acanthosepion > Acanthosepion pharaonis. The sequence continues at coordinate 549,077 of CAHIKZ030000914.1, read as the reverse complement.
TGATTAATGTAAAATGATGAACTTAATGTTAAAAATACTGTGTTAAAATGATAAAAATGTGTAGGCTTGTATGTTAAATAAGTTTATAAATATTGTCTATCATATCACAGGTCAAGTATTTTATCCAAAAATGACATGTAAATATTACATTTGAAATAAGGTAAATTAATTCTCTCTATTAGCTTGTATACTGCATTTTGATATTATTTCTTTTTGTAATGATTGGTGATATTATGTATGAGCCTGGTCTTAAGCTAATACATAATATTGCAAGGTAAATTATAAAAATAATGAATAACCATTTCTAGAATGCATGTTTGAATGTTCTTCAATTTCTTCATATATACTAGTATTGGTTTTAACTGATTCTATTTTTTTTGCTTACAATGGAAATAATAGAATCTCTGAAATGATAAATGTTTGAATGTAATTTATATAATTTAATATAAGAATGTGCAAAAATTTTAGGACAATATACATTAGCACAAATATATTGTATTTTCTTAAATTCTCTATTTGGATTATTAATGTTATTTATGTGATTTCTTCAAAATGTTCATTTCTTGCCAAATTATTCTTCCTTTGACAGAATTCTAAATTCTTTGGCTGTAATTTGTGACAATCTGAAGGACTTGTTCCTTGGTATGTTTATCCAGAAAAAAGTGGCTCAGCAAGAAATTCATGAAGTTCTTCATAACTGCACTCAACGCATCTACAAAGAACTGGCTGATTACAAAGATTACCTAATTGTCAAAGCTCAGCGGAACATCACCATTACATCGTATCCTTTCCTACTACAAGCAGAAAAATCATCATCTAACAATCATCTTTTTGATTACTTTTTAAATTTTGTTCATCAATACTGGAAAAGGCAAAACTGGTTAATGGAAAGAAACCTATTCTCTTGAAAAATTATTTTAATAGGTAAATTTTATAAATTTCAACCAACAATAGTATTGGCTGTTAGGCCAATGAATGATAAATTTTTCCACATTAAGAAATGGTTAATATTACCACCATTTGTCCTATTTTGGGGGTTTGTGAATCTGATGTTATGTAAGTTTTCAGTAAACAAGAAGGTCCTTTATTTAGATATGATTAACCAGCAAATAGAGAAATAAAATCTTAACTCAAAAAAGTAGGGTGTGTTATAAATACCTACACACATATAATGAGGTGGTAAAAAGTATTCCCTTTTCAAAATCAGGCAAAATGAATGATCATTTAATTTTATGTATTTTTTGTCTTGGTTGGGGATAGGGGGGGCTTCTTGGTTAGTCAGAAATCTTTTCAGTCCCCACTCTTGTGTGTGCGCATATATATATATATATATATATATATATATATATATAATAGGCATAGACAGGTTCACCTATTGTCTGGTTCACAATCTTCCCTGGCCTTTTGAACAGGAGTAGAAGTTTATCTCTTGTTTCCTGTTTAGGATTGTGTTTCCAGCTCCTCCTAAAATTCTTCTTTCTTTTTCACTTCCAGTAGCCCCTTGCATCTTAGTGGAATTATCACTTTGCTTGGGGTGAAATGATTAAAATATATAGATTTCATCAACAGGATGCTAGCTGAGCATGCTGAAATAAAAGCAGAAATTAGCAATGAAACCTTACCACTATAGGGTTTGCAATATATTTTGTTTCATGTAAATGTAGTGATATTAACAAAACTAATTTTCAATAGGGAGTTTCTTTCCACCCACTCTGTATATTGTACATATATCAATAAGCTGGTCGGTCAATGATGAAAAAGCATTTATTTTACATAAAAAATATTTTTTCAATATTATTTATCACTGCACTTCTTTTTTACATACTAGAATTTATCCAATACAAGGCTTGAAAGCCACTCAAAGTAGAGGGTTACTGTTAAAATGGTAATTATGAATGAGGTATATGATATGAATGAAAGAGGAGGTGGTAGGAAGTGAAGATAATGAGGATAGATAACAATCAACCCTGGACTTAATATTAATCGCATAGAGTGAACATTATACAGTGATAAGTTCAGGTGTCCAAGGGTGGATCAGTAAGTTTGTAGCCTGATGTCATAATGAGGAGGTGGTGAAAAGTTTTTAGCTTGGCCCACTTAATCAAAATCATACCAAATGATCAAACATCGGAATTTTGGAAGAGAGGGATTCTTGGTTGGGCTGATAACCTTTCAGTACACCATCATATTAAAAGAATATTATCTTTCAGAAAAAGCCACTTTCATCAGCAGTAAGCACATAATCAAGAAAAGGATCAATGTTTAAAGAAACAAGCAAATTGCACAAAGTGTCAAAACCTTCATGTTTCAGATCCTCAGTGAAATCATGACAAATTCATATCTGGATGTTTTCATTATGCTGATTTGTATTAAATGTTTTCCAACTGTGGTATAGATAAGCTCTAGATTTGTCCCCATTTCCCAATTGTTTGTCTCTGGATGAAGCATGACATAAAAATCAAATTTATTCACATTTGCTTTGATATTCAACAAAAAAAAAATTAAAAGTAATTAAAAAAAATTCATACAACATCCAAAAGAGGATATGCAGAGTTGTAAAATGTATCATTGCAGGAAAAAAGAGAAAGGATCAATCTATAAAGGGAAAGGATTTATGTGGAGTTGTAAATTGGATCAATGCATTAGGGGAAAGGATTAATGTAGAGTTTCAAAATGCATCATTGCAGGAATAAAGAAAGGATCAGTGCATTAGGGGGAAGGATTAATGTGTAACCTTTTCCCCCCTACATTGGTCTTCAGGTTCCCTTCAGACCACCATAATTACCATTTTATATAGTGTCCTGGTTCTGGCAGATGTGGGGTTGACTAGAGTCTGGGGTTCAGTTGTCTTCCATTCTTTGCCTCAACCTTTTTCTATTATCTTATATTTTAAAAATATGTTTACTCAAGTAATTTTCCAAAGTTAGTGGTTGTCCAGCCTGCTTTTGAGAGTGTGCACCTTAACTCCAACCCACTTCGCGTCTCTTTTGCACCATTGCTCCATATTGGTGGTGCTAATCTCTCTCTCCCTTCTCCCATTTTCTTAGCATCCAACCTCAACCCACTCCAAGGGCTGGTACATTGTCTTTTTGATAAATTTAAACTTTTAGAATGCATAAGCAAAAAGGGGATTTCCAGTCATTAATCCTTTTTTATCAGCTTGTCTCACACTGGTTCTTTTAAGTGATTTCTCAATTGACCAGACTACACAGCTGGTCACCTATGGTCACTCCAGTGCTAATAATTAATTTTTCTTTATCACTTGTATCCAAAAGAATCTAAAATGTCAACCATAAAAATTTTGACGAATGTTACAGAAATTAAAATAAACAAACCTGTCCCCAGTCTCGGGTGCTAATCTCTATTTTTGTAGGGATATTTTCCATCTGGCTGGTTGATTCAGACCAGATATTTTTCCTGGCTCTTTGTCCAGAACAATTTTTGATGTTATTTCAGTGACCACCCATTTTCTTTATCAACAGCATGTTTTTCTATTTTTCAGGATTGACATTTTCGATGATACATTGTCTCTTTCTTATTGGTGGGAAGTGGAGAAGGACAGATAGTCTTGGATTTGCTCAATCTTACTGAATTCTGTCTATAGTTAAATTTAGGTTCGATTTTCCTTGAAACTGTTTCAGATTTCATTTTATTATTTTGAAGCATAATTTTTCAACAACTTTCATTTTTGATATTTTTCTCAACTTTTCAATCCACTTTTCTGCAAATTTCAACAATTATCATCCAATTAGTAGTCTCTTTCCTTTTTGTTTTTTTTTTATTAACTCCCTGAGGTTTCAGTTTCACAAATTTAGAGTTGTAAAATGTATCATTGCAGGAAAAAAGAAATGGATCAATGCATAAAGAGAAAGGATTAATGTAGAGTTGTAAAATGTACCAATGTTATAACCTTGGTCAATGCTGGCGCTAGCCATTAGAGTTGGTTTCGTCGATCTGTGCCTTGGCCTGCCCACATTGTGTTGATGAATCCAGAGAGCTGGCAAAGATCAAATTGTCATCTGCAATTGTAGTGTTGGTTCGATTCTGGCAAAGCTATGTCACAAAGGAAAGAAAATAAAAAAAATGTTCTTGTAGACGAAATAAATAAAACAGGAATTTCTTCAGGGTCTATTTCTATGTGGTTTATATTGTTCATTCTACAGAAATATTAACCCTTCTCACTTTGGATTCTATTGTGACACTTTGCTCAGTTTAGCTAAGTCTGGAACAAGGCCTAAGTCAGAGGTTCTCTCTGGTAGAAAGTCACATGGGATTTGGCAGAGTGGTCATCTCTCACCTAGTCTTGGTCGCTTCAATGTTCTGCTTCCACCCAAAACTGGCATGGGGGTTGACATGGTTAGGTGTTTTCCCTATCTTCCAACAAGAGTCTCTTTGTTGTCTAGCTCTGGATAATTAATTATATCTCCAAATTTGGAGTGATCCCTTTTCTGATGGGTAGAGGTCACAGGATATCAATCCACCCAACACTTCCCAATGGGCATAGGCAATTCCTCTGTCCTTGTTGGTGTTTCACCTGCACCTGTCCGCTTGGTTGTCCTTTGACCAATCTTGTTCTCAACCATGTGGCATGGCTTAGTCCATGGTCATTAATTAAAATTATCATTTTAATTTCTTATCAGCAAAATTTCTCAGTCTGAAATTGCTTGTAAAATCAGAATTTACCAGCTGCTTCCCCCTCCCTGGTCAGTCACCCCCACCATCCCCCAGGGTCATTCCACTCCTGGCACCCTGGGTTTGGGTCTTTACATAAAGAAATTCTACATTCTTGACTTGTTTACAGTTTCCATTTTTTTGATAGGTAAATAAATCAGTTTCCCAATCCAGCCCTGTCCTTAAAAATTGCCAAATTTCTATTGCTCAGTTTATGTTTTCATAACTGACACTCTTTAGACAGTGTCATCAATCAGCTGTCAACTAAGTATTGACACATGGCCTCTTTGCTAATATCCGATAAACAGAAACACTTTTCTTTGAGTTATCTCTGTCCTAAAAAAGAAATAAACTTTTGAAACTAACAAAATCTTGCTTTCTCACAGCCTGTCCATCGGCCTATTCTTTAACCTTTTTCATCTTGCTCCAAGCTTATATTTTTAATTTTAACCCCCTTTTTTTCTGTTTGCCAGTGTCAAAATGCATCTCTCCCACAAACATATACACACACATTATATATGGTGATAGTCAACTCATTATTGAGCAGAATCATTTTTACTTATTTTTTATTTTGTGCCAAGTAATGTTGCCTGAGATGTAATGAATCCCTGTATGACTGGCATCTCTACAAAGATGATTTTTATTATTTTAATGACATAAGTATGTATAATTATTATTGTTGTTATTTCAATATTAATTATTTTTCTTGTGACAGAACCTTTTTTCACTTGACTTGAATTTTGTCAGATATTTTCAGCAGTTTCCTGGAATTGTATATTTTATTTTTGTGGATCGTACAACTAACCAAGTAATTGTTCCTGCTCTCAATGTAAGCCCAGATGACAGTGAAGAAGCCATGAAAGCCACTCTGTTTCTCAAACGTAAAGTGAGTGCTTTGTAATTTGTTTCTAAAATTTTCATGGAATATATTAATATCTACTATCAAAACAAAGCCTGAAATTGCATATTTGTTCTCTTAATAATTTGCCTCTATAGTGCAGATATTACCATATTTGATGGTATATAAAAATCTTGCATTTCCTGCAGGGAATGTTAAGAAAATAATTGCTGGGTGGAACATTGAACTTCATCCATGTTCCCCATTTGGTCCAATTCAAAATTTCTTTTCATGATTTATTACAAATTTATGAAATTCTAATATTATAGAAGAATGTGTATCTTATGTCATCAAATATGATATACAAAGGGTGACTCAAGATCTCTAATATGAAGCAGATATACCTTTTGAAGCAGATATACCATAAGGATTGTTAAGATAAAATGGTGTTGTGCCAATATTCAAAAAAATATAATTCAGGATCTTTATTTTGCCTCCTAAAGCAAAATGTGACTGACAAATGATGAAGCTATCTTATTTATGTCATTTACAGAAAGCTATTTCAATTGACATTAATTGATGAACCAGGAAATAAGATGAGCTAAACAAGTTGGCTTTCTTAAAATAGCTTAAAAAGAAGAGTCAAAGCATGCGTCCATTTATAAATTGAAAAGCAAAGCATGCCTAATTGTATACAAATTTCTAAGCTGGAGCATTGACAAAATGAATCTAGGAATTACTATAATTTCTTAATTTGTATTTCTTTATTTAAATTATTTACACTCATCTTTGTTGGTATTATCACCACGTTTTGGCATGTTGATCCAGGTAACCTACAGGGTATTTCAAACTGAACCCTTTATTTAATCTATGGGTGTAGACTATTCTCCATTTCCCTGTCCTTGTCTAGGGATATTTTGTCTTCTATTTATTTAGTATTACTTGGTTATTATTTGTCAAAGTTTCTACTTCTCAGCCCAGAGACTGAATTCACAATTACTATGTCACTAAATTCACAAACCACCACTTTAATCCACTAGACTATTGTCCCATGAGGCAACACTTTAATCCAGTAGACTAATCCCAAAGTCTAGATGAATGTTAGGGTTTTTCTTTACAAGGCTGAGAGCTTTTCAGTATCTCCTTTGTGTATGTGTGATAATGTATGTCACAAGAAAAACCCGGCTGTCATTAGAATACACATGAAATCAAGTGGGCCCTAAATGATTTTATCTGAGTCTGAATGGTATTGTGCTTTCATTATCAGCAATAAAATCAACAAAGATCTTCAAAGCGGCCACCCACTTCACCAAAACTGAATAATATAATAAATACATGAAAGCATTTGGGAACAAGTGACATTTGGTTGGAAGATAGTTTTATTCACAGGCCTATATAAACAATCACAGAATTGAGGTTAGTTCTGATTCAGCCTGTTGGCAGAGTACAGGTTGCTTGTCAGAGAGCTCAGGTGCCATCCATTAGAGAGTAGTTTCAAGCCACCTGAAAGTGAGTTATGACAGATGGGCAGAAGGCTGGTACGAAAGAAAGATCTCTCACTAGTTTAAGAGAAAAGCTGATCTGTGAGATTGTCATGACAAACGTAAAACTTGTCCCAAGTATCACCTACCTACACTGCAGACTCTGCAAGTGAATTCCTGAATAAACAACCAGATATTCTGGAAACCAGATTTACATCTTCATTTTTTCATGTGATATTAATTATCTACTTGTGTTACTTTATAAATGTGCAATGGACCTTTCCCAGTTTTTGTGCACATTTGAGCAAATGAAAATTGAGATATAATGTTGGTGATTTGTCCAGTCGGTGAAAAGCTGAGAGAAGGACCTCTTTTACATATATGTGCTAATTAAGGCTCAATTCCCGTGGGTGGAGAATGCTCTTGTTATAATAGACAGTTGTGCATTTGAATGGGAATTTTTATATCAGTGGCTTAATCTCTAGTGAGTGCAAATTATTGGAAATTCCAAGGAAAATGAAGAACGGTCTCTATTGGAGACGTTCACCTCTGAACGGTCTCGATTACAACAGGATCATTCTCTGTTAGATTTAAAATGTTCAAGACCTTGAGAAATGAGAACATTAATTTTTTTACAATTCTTTTTATCTTGTGATTTAAATTTTATCTAAATTTTTAAAACTAGGTGATCTTATAATCATATTAATTCATTTAGACCTTTTCTCTTTGTCTTTGTCCCAACACTTTGCTGTACCTTCTAGGCTTCCTTGAATATTTGTCAAATTCATTCATTTTTCAGGAATGTCAAAAATAATTCATTGATCCACTCAGTTATACTGTTCTCAACTCTCTACTGTTGAACATCTTGATAAACGTGAGAAGGTACCTCAGCTAAAATATGATAAAAATAATTCTGATTTAGTATTTCTTTTTGTAGATTTGGAGAACTGCACGTCTTATGCAGCAAAAATTATCCCAAGGCTACACGACTGTATTGTTGAGGGATGGTGACTTTTTCATTTCTTATTACCTTTGGTTTGAAGATAATGCTGTAAGTATTTCTGTTTCTGTTCTCTTTTGCCTGCTAAAAATTTTAACTTCCTTTTCTTTTGTTGAAAATTTCTTTTCAACACATCATATTCTGTCGACGAATTGAAAAAAAATCACACTATTCTGCTTGTTTGTATGTCTGACCGTTTTCTGTCTTGAATCAGCATGTAGTATCTGTGCTTAATTCCCAACCCTTCTGATCCAGAATGAGTTATCCTTTCTGACTAAGAAACCTATATAATATTAATCAGAAAAGAATTAGAAAAAGCAGGGAAAAGAAAGAATAGCTGGAAGATAAAAATATAAAATATATATTTATTAAGCAATCAGTCAATTTTTAATTTGACAACAGTTTTAAAAAATACATTAATTTCTTAAATTACTTTGTTTACATTTTGGGTACCAAAATATAAGCTAACAGATATAGATATAAAATAACCTCAATGAGAGATGTGCATTTCTTGAAAAGGTTAATTGAATCTTGCTTTGCTGTAATGACATCTGTAGCCTAATGGTAAGACACATCTGGCTAAAAAGTGGTTTTCCAGAAAAATAAAAAGGGAATGCAAGCTCAATCCCTGCTGAGAGGTACATTTTCTTTAATAAGACTTCTGATGATCTAGGTTGGTAGACATTAAGTTCACTGTTTGTAAATAAACAACGATGTCTGCTCAAAAACATGTACCAACTAAAATAAAACTAAATAAAGTAATAAGAAATATATAAGGAAAGAAGAAAATGAAAGAAAGACCTTGACAAATTTACTGGTTGGATTCCAACAAACAATGATTGAAACGCTGAAAGATGTTAAAAAAAAATGTGATACATACAATTCTTTAGAGATATAGAGCAAAAGGAAAAAAAGATGCAGTAAGAATATTTGTGCGTTCCAGATTCCTTTTCTTTTTTCCACATCCAAAACTAATCTACATATATATGTATAATATTTACATAAAAACATGGATGCACAACAGAAGGGAATGGATAAGGGAGTGAATTAGAAGATACAAGTAAGAATGAGAAGAGAGCAAAATCTTGATAATGAATAATCCTTGTTGTCAACATCTATGCAAATTACATGGATTCAGCATAATTATACATTTGGTTGGATTTATCTTAAGTAACGCATGCTTCATGACTATAGTAATTACATATTCTGGTACCTTTGGTTAGTGTTCAAGTCCAAATAAAAACGAGGATTTATAATGTTGATTTTCAAGGAATAAAAACCTCTCCAATTGGAAGAAGGGAAATACAAAAACTTTGTGCTTCCCAAAGTTGGCACTACAGAAGCAACGACAAGGACAACAGTTGCAGCAACACAAATTACAACAAGAACAACAATTGCAGCAACAAAAACTACAAACTGAACAGCAATTACAACTACAACAGCAAAAGCTTTTTGAATTGTTTACCAAAACCATGGAAGGAAAATCTTCAGATTCATTCACTCCAGATGCTGTTGCTAATTCAATCAGTGAATTTGTGTACAGTCCAGATGAAGGGATAACTTTTCCAGCTTATTATAGAAGAGATTGTTTGCATTGGAATGATGAAAAAAAAGTTTGGTTATTATTAAGGAAATTGTCCTCAGCAGAACATGAAAAATATGTGAGTTATATTTTGCTGAAAAAAACCAGGTGATATAAATTTTGATGAAACTGTTCTTATACTATCAACAATTTTTGGTGATAGGAGCTCATTATTTAATACATGATGACAATGTCTTAACTTAGTAAAGTCTGAGGATGAAAATTTTGTCACTTATGCAGGATTCATGAATTGAGAATGTGAAAAGTTGAAGTTAAATGAATTAACTCCTGATTTATTTAAATGCCTGATATTCGTACAGGGTTTAACTTCTAATAAGGACATGGAGATAAGATCCAGGATACTTGCTAAATTAAAAATGGATTCCAAATTAACTCTCCAGAAAATAATGGAAGAATGTCAACATTTTGTCAATTTGAAACTCAATACTGCAAGGATTGAGGAAAAAGACAAATCACGGGTATATAGTGTCCGACATCTAGGAGAAAAAACTACAAACGTTTTTTAAATCCTAACAGAACAGGAAAAAAAGACTATAAACTCCACTCAATACCTAATACTTGTCATAGTTGTGGAGGTAAGCATTTTAAAAGTGATTGTTTTTTCAAGAATAAAAAATGTTATGAATGTGAGAGATTAGGACACAAAAGTACGTGTTGGAGATACAAGAAATGGAGAAAAAGTAAAACGTATATGAACATGATAAATACATGGAGGAATGAGAAGAAGCCTAAAAGGGAAATTAACAAGACATCTCAAAAAAGGAAATTTGTTTTTGTACAAATTAATGATGTAAAAATAAAATTGCAACTAGATACAGGATCTGATATCACTATCATAAATGAACAAACATGGAGTCTCAAGAAAGAGATTGAACTTTTTTGGTGAATTCAGCTGTAATGTTTCTTTTGTGGGGAAAAACCAAAAAAGCTGTAATGTTTGTATTAAAGAATACTGCTAATTTGTTTGGAACAGACTGGATTGCATTGTTTGATCTTTGGGACACTCCAATTAACTCATTTTGCAACAAATTAAGATCACTCTTGAATAACCTGCTGAAGAAAGATGTGAAATGGAATTGAACAGATAAATGTCAAAGTGCTTTTGAAGAGAACAAGAAAGTCTTAACATCAGATTTGTCACTAGATCATTTTGACCCTAAATTAAAGATTGTGATTGCATCAGATGCAAAGGATTTGGGCATTGGAGCAGTGATACTACACAAATATGAGAATGGAACAACTAAACCAATAGCACATGCTTCAAGATCATTGAATGCAGCTGGAAAAAGCTACAGCCAGATTGAAAAGGAAGCATTGGCCATCATATTTGCCATGAAAAAGTTTCACAAATTCATACATGGTAGAAAATTCATACTACAGACTATTGTCCATTATTGTCTATATATGGATCAAAAAAGGGTGTTCCCATGCATACAGCAAATAGACTGCAGCACTGGGGAACTATCCTATTGAACTATAATTATAAAATGGAGTTTCTACCATCCAAAAAATTGTCATGCAGATGGATTATCTAGACTAATACCAAGATTCTGTGAACCACTTGAAGACACAGTAACTGTGGCGATAAGGGCTGAAAATGAAATTAATAATGTATTATACAATATTGTAAGAGAACTGCCTATAACATTGGGGGAAATAAGAATTAAGTCAGAAAAATATGACTTTATAATGAAAATGAGGCAATTAAGATTTAAAGGAAAAAATATTGGAAATAATGCATTTTCATTATGTAATAATGTACTTATGTACACAGAAAGAATTGTGATACCAGCATCATATGCAAAGACGTATGCTAAAGGAATTTCATGTAGGACATCCAGGAATTTCTAGAATTAAATCCTTAATGAGGTGTTATACTTATTGGCCAAAAATGGATCAAGATATTGAAAATTTAGTGAAATTATGCAGAGGTTGTGCTCTGGCAGCGAAGTCACCACCTATCAAAATTCAACCGTTGCTGAAA